>NDXB01017095.1:79418-95172 GCA_002631895.1 Agapornis roseicollis
AAAAAAAAAAAAAAAAAGAAAAATCAAACCCAAAAAGCAGCAAAACAGCTGCTTTTTTCCTTGGAGATACTACTACAAGCACAAAACAAGACTTGTAGAATTTCCACTGCAACCTTATCATAGCGCACTGCAAAAAAAAAATCTTCAGAATTTTTTGTTTAAATTGTAATTATCATCTCATAAAATAGCAAAATATTCTACAACCAAGGTACAGTTCCATGTCTCTCAGTTTACTGAGAATTAAAACCAAGAATCTCCTGGTGTACTACAATTTTGAATGTAAGTATAATTTGTGTGTAATTGCAACAAATGTGCGTTACTTAAAAGAAGGGAAATATCAGCATACCAGTCTATTTTAAAGAAATTAAACCCATAGTTTAAACATTATGAGTCTGATTGAAGCTATAATTTGCTGTACCTATGTAGCATTTATTTAAGGTCATATTATTTTACCTGTTTCATATGTTCTTTACCTTTAACTCTGTACATAGCAGGAATCAAGAATTTCTAGCTGGCAAATCTACTTAGGTGTATTTAAAAGAAAAAAATAATAAAATTTAACCAGTCCTAACTGTTGAAGGAAGCCTACCTGAGCACCTTATGACTTCCAGCATTCAACACCATTCCAGACAAAAAAACATAAAGCTAAATAATAGAATTTATCTGCACAAGCTGACTCTAAACAACTATCTTACTGGGCTTGTCTTCAGTGAGAGAGGAATCAAAGTGGTAATAAAGTCCAGCTCTAATTTAAGTTCCGTTCATGCATTCCTTACAGATTCTCTGTATGATGGGGAAGATAGCTTTTAACTCAAAAGTACTTCTCTATAAAGGAGTGTAGGTGGATGTTTAAGCTAGTAATAGATAATATCAAATTCACAGGGTTGGCACCCATCAGCATATGGGAGTACCATTAGAAATGCTTTTCCTAAAATTATTCCACCCAGAATAAAAGTCTTAGTGTTTTTCATCTTCCATTGTTATGTCCATTTCCATATTCTGCAAGTATTCCATGGCTTCCTTAAATGAAATTTAATTTTGGCAAGTCTCTCCTGTTCCCCCTTTCCCATCATATTTAAAAAAAGGAATGCCTAGCTACACACACAACCTACACCATAAAGCATTGGTTTAAGCTGAAGATATTTCAGAATCTGAAAGTACATTATGCTTCCTCAGTCTAAAATTTATGGTCCAGTAAAAAACACAAAACTCACAGTAGCTCAGTACCTTGAGCAGATTAAATAACTGCAAAAATAGTTTTGATTTTTCCAGTTCTCATTACCTTAAGGTGAAGTTAAATATATAAATCTTTACCTCTGTATCACAGCTTACATATGTTTTTAAAGAGGTACACAAATAGAAAAAAATCAGATTATGAACTATTTGCTATCAGAGCAAATAGTTGCTCTGAGGGCCCTCATGTAAACTAGGGCCCTGATTTTGTAAGACTTTTCATATACCTTGTCAGAACTAGGTGCTAAAATGCAAATTTATGAAAATACAGTCAATTACAAGATACATCATACCTTGCTAGCCTCCAAGACAATCTCCAAAGGTAACAGCATTCAGAAAGATAATCAAAATCAGTGCACTGCGCTTCACAGTTTGTCTTACATCTACTACGATATTAGGAAGAAGTGGCTAATTTAAAGGGTCTGGTTTGTGAAAGACTGTTTCACAGAAATATTTAAGTGGTTAGACTCATAACACCACAAAACACCCTACAGATTTTGTTGATCCCATTCCTTTGCCACATCTTAGGGAGAATGGTGAATTCCCAAGAAGATCAAGCACAGTTTTGCTAAGTCTTGCATGAAGATTATATTTGTTCTGCGATACTCTTTTCAAGCACTTGGAATAGAAATAGACGGTCTGACATATTTTCTTCCTCTTAGTTTATTATCTTTTCATACACATTCCAAAACACTAAGCTGCCAATCTGCCTCAACATACAGAATGAGCAACTTTGGGGAGTCACATCAATTTCTTGTGCTGCTGGAGGTCCAACGTGTAGCTTGCAAAAACAGTCAGCTCTAATGCACAGTATACCAATAATCATTACCAGAAAACCAATAAACATTACCCACTAGTGTGCTGAGGAGAGCTACGTACTGTACAAAATGCCATCAAAAATTTAAATTACATGTCATTACACATCTGCACACCATATTTAGGAAGGGAGGGCCTTTAATGTCATTTCAACATAACTTGGAAATGAAGTCACTGTTATCAATCCTCTTCAGAGCTAGATTCATCTTCCTGGTCAGACAGCTCAGCAACAGGAAAGCGCAGGATGGCTGCCACCCCTGTCAGCTGGCCAAGCTGCTCTCCAGACACATGAAGGCTGGAGAAAATGCGTACTGTGCCCATATTTTCCCGTACGCTATCTACCAACTTAACATATCGAGCACGTGTAGCCACATCCTGGTGCCGAAAAAGTTCATCACTGATCAGCAAGGTATCGATGGCCATAGCTTCATTGGCCTTTTCAACTTGTTTTAGACCATAAAAAGCCCGGTCAGGCTCATGCTGCAGCATTTTATAGAAGTCATCTAAGGCTTTGACCTCACCAGCTGCCTTAGTGTCAGACAGACGGCTAGTTACAGCAGGGTCGCAGAGGGCCTCCTTCAATGCGTATTTGTGTCCTGAGGAAGAATGGACCTAAGGTAAAAAAAAAGTCAAAGGTTTGGTTGTTTGGTTTTGTTTTATTGTTTGTTGTTGTTGCCATTTTTCTTTTTTAATATAAAGGACATTTTTATTAGCCAATCATAAACAATTTCCACTATATCTCTTTCTTGAAACCTACCTGATTCTCTTCTCAAAGGACCTTTCCTACAACCCAAAGCATATGTCTAATCCCTTAAAACATATTTTAAGAAGTGCAGGGAAGCTGCTTCTCTTATTGAAAGACTGGGTTAAAGCTATTGCAGACAGTTCCCAAGCTACTTGAAACTACTATGAAATTAAAACTTAAGGACCTCCTTTTTAAAGCATTCAAGAAGAAGAAGATCTCTTAACACTACTGACATAAATACAAAAGCACCAAGTTTTGCAAAATTGCATAGCTACTGTGCTTGCAAAGCTGTTAAGTACATTAAAACTTTTCACACTATTATCACTTTGCTACAAATGCAAAAGGAGGCTTCTTGGAGCAATGTGTCTCCTACATACCGTGACCACTGGGCACTGGGACACAGCTAACTCCACCCTCCCCTGCCAGCCTTTTGCAAGTGTAAACTACAAACCAACTCAAAAAATTATTCAAGTATCCTAGTTAAAAGTAAAACTTATTTTAGGCTCCAAGTTTGCCTATTCCAGTGAAAGGTAAAAAAACCCACTCAACCAATGAGACAACTAAGGAACAGCTAGAAATGCTATGGTCTGCAGAATATTTAACCATGCAGTACAAAAGTAACACAGAACTACCAAACTATACCACATTCGCGCATTTTTTCAATAAAAAGGTTTAAAAAAAAAGCTGTAATTTTGTCAAAAAGCAAAAAATATGCATGATATACAGTATGATTGTTTAGCATCACAGTTAAACTATTTCCCAACATTTCACTCTTAGTTGAAAACTAAATATGCTTCTATGCAGTGTGTGAAATATTTAATACTTTCTCTACTTCATATTAAGATATCCTAAGCTATCCTAGAACCATCCATGTATTTTGCACAGCTACCTTATAGTCTGGGAGGCACAAGAATAATTTCCTTATGATGCTCAAACATAAATCTATTTTCTCAAGTTTATTATTTCCTATCACCCTTGCTCTTAAGCCTCTTTCTACCCACTCTGAAAACTGTTTAGCTCCTTACCTGTAAGAACTTGGACCTGTTTTCCAGCAGAAGCTTGTTGTCAGTCTTGACTGCCTGCTGGAACATGTAGTCACAAAACTGCTCCCGCACGAAGCCTGGGCTAGCCACCAGTACACACTTCACAACCTCAAAGTTGATATGCCGTTGGATTGCTTGCACCACCTGCTCGTAAAACCTCTCCAGGGCTCGGTCATGCTGACTGCAGTTCCCTTTCCTCTTGCGAGGGATGTTCACCTCCACCTTGGCACGGGTAAGCGTCATGCTTGGAGTGACCAGGCAGACATTAGCTAACCCCTCCTGCATGACCACAGCTGCCACATCAGCGCTCCACGCTGGGTCGCAGGCCTGCTCGATGCGCTCCAACACCACACTGTCCCACTGCTTCTTTGCCAAAGTGAACTGCCGGTTGGGTTCCAGTTCGATGGTGTGGTAGGCCCCCATCTTGACATACTCATTCTCTTGGATGTTAGTGCCCTTGACCCGCAGCTGGCAAGCCTGTGAGTCAAAGTCGATGGCCTCCACACAAAGAGTAAGGGTGGTGCGGATGCGGTTGCTGCCCACACTGCCCGTGGACGACTCGGTCTGCACCTTCCGGATGGTGGAGGCCCGCAGGCTGTCACCCACCTGCAGCAGGTTGTAGGTATGCCACATGTCCTCGGGCTCCTCGGGGATCAACGTCACCTGCCCCGCATTGTCCTTTTCCAAGTCCTTCCTCACCAGCTTCATCCTGACGGTTCCTTGCGCCTACGCGTCCCCACGACTTTCCCTCAGCAGCAGCGGCCAACGGCCCTGTCCCGGGAAGCCTGACGGCGGGACCTGGCGGGAGCCGCACACTCCCGCTAGCTGGCGGGCGGGCGGACAGCTGGCCTCCCTCACCCCGCGAGGCACACCGGCCTGCCACACACCGACCTGCCACACACCGGCGACGAAGTCTAGGCCGACCCTGAAGTGCCGCGGTCCTCCGGAACACGAACAGCCGGCCTCCGGGGGCGCGTGCGCAGCACTTCGCCATCCCACGGCGCATGCGCACAGCCAGTCCCTATAAGAGCCGGCTGGCCGCGAACCAGCCCAGACACCTACTCTTTGCGCTTGGCACGCATGCGTACGGCTGTTCTCCCGCGTGCATGTGAGTAGGAGTGGGACTTGAGGCGGATGCGGGGTGTTGAAAGGGGGGATGCTGCAAGCCGGAGTCGAGCAGGCTCGGAACGCTCAGAGAGAAACTGTGCGGGCGGAACTAGAAGCAGTTGATGCTCCCGTGTGCAGTGGGGCGCGCTGTGCATTGGTGTGGCCTCCCGTGAGGGAGGCGGGGGTAGGGGGTGTGTCGGCGCCTGCAGTGGTAAGTCCGCAGTTCGGACTTTCAGAGGCTCCTAACCCCTCCCCTCACGCTGGAGAGGAGAGGAAAATCCCCAAAGCTAAGTAGTTGTGGAAGGTGATGGAAACGACGGGACGGGTAAGAGGATGCGGCAGCGCAGCCTCTGTGCCTCAGAGCCAGGCAGGGCCGGCGTGGTACCGGACAGCGGCTGGTACGTGACCAGCGAGGAGAGCAAAGCCACCGCCTGAGCTATTTGACAGTACTCTTGAACTGAACTTCGGCTTAAAAGTTTCTGGTTAAACTTCCAAGTTACACTTTAGCCTGTACTGAAACTTCACCTACTTCCTGTGTCTACTAGTTACTTAGAATGAAACAGTTTGAGAAGCTTCAGAAGTAGGTAGGCACATTTCAAACAAAGGTTGGTGATGACAGATGTAAGTAGTATGCCTTGAAAAACGACACAGATTAGTTCAGTGGTACTTGCACGAAAAAGAGACGTGACCAATAAATGAACAGCTCAATTTACAGCCTAGGCAGATTTAACAACCTAGGAATAATAATAAATGTAACATCATTGTGCAAGTAGTGCAGCTTATTTTGAAGCTGTGTATGACACTGAAAGCAGTATTTTGGAATGAATGTTGCAAATTCAGAAAGAATGAGGAAGATAATGGAGAATGGAAGAAAAAATAAAGAATGATTCAAAACAACAACAAAATAAACTGAGAAAGTAGGCAAACTAATATGCCGTGATGATGGACTGTATCAAGGCAAGCAGAACAGATACAGTTAAGTCTGGAATGTCTACACACTTAGTATGATAACCAAAAAGCAAGAGAATATCCTCTTAGAGATGAGAAAGTGGCAAATTTAGAATAGTGAAAAGGAAGTTTCTGGTTTCTTCTAGTTATTTCTCTTTTTTTCTGAAAAATAAACCACCACCCTGAAAGAAGCCCCAACAAAAAACAACCAAAAATCAAACCCCAAATCCAACCAATTTGCTGAATTGAAAAGCATTCACAGTCAAGGATTTAATGAGACACAATGCTGCTGTGAGAAAAAAATCTCATATCTCCCATTATGGCATACATAAAGTTTTCTCTCAAGTATGTAGCACTGGTCAATTGTGACAGGACATTGAACTCTGATCTGGCCCTGCAAAGTGTGTTCCTTGTTTCTAAGCTAGATACTGATGTAAAAACAATTTTATCAGATATTACATAATAGTATTACATATCAGACTTCAGACTTTCTTCCTGTGAGTACACGTGCTTGACTCTGTTAGTATGAATAGTTTCACAGAAGGAAGCTGGACCACCCAAGGGGATATAACATAAGCACATGTATAAATAACTGTTTGTTTAATTTGGGCTTGTACATACTTATAATTTTGTATTAGTACTATGTGGCTTAGGCAGAGAGCATAAATTCAGCTTTTCTTTAAGACTTCCTTTCACTTATCTATGGAAATGTTGCATGGTGAATTTATGGTGAATTTTCTTATGTGCAAATATAATATCACAAGGGTTGACCTCATGCTGTTCTTTCAAGAAAAACGAGCTGTAGTGCATATTTACCTTCCATGTTATCCCTCTCCCCCCTTTTGCCGCTATGTATTTACCCAACCAAAAAAAAAAAAAAAAAGTAAACCTAAACANCAAGAAAAACGAGCTGTAGTGCATATTTACCTTCCATGTTATCCCTCTCCCCCCTTTTGCCGCTATGTATTTACCCAACCAAAAAAAAAAAAAAAAGGCAACCCAGAACAAAGAGCCACCACCTTGCGACAAAGTTGCCACTCTACATATTAAATTGACTGTTAACAGAAGGAGACACATTTTGAGATGGCTTTCTGGGTTTTGAGAAGTTCCTTCTCCAACAAATCACCATGAGATTTTATCCAGTTGTGAACAGTGATCTAGAAGTATTTAGTGGCAACTGTGAACTTCAACAACACATCCACAATTATCAAGACCATTGTCAACTTACAAAGGAAAGCATCTACTAGTGATGGTACTTGCCTGCTCTGGTAAAAAGTGAGTAGTGGATATTGTACTTTTTTGATTATGTCAAAGAATGAGCAGTAGATGAAAAAGAACATTTCAAGAACCATGTAACTGTAAGATTATACTAATTTTGCTAATGTCAGGAAGAGAGATGAATTTGATAGCACCAGTATTTCCAAAATAGTCCAGCAGCGCCAAAACAAGTGGATACTTTTAACTCTACATATAGTTTTAATGTGACAATTCAAAATTGCATTGTCTGTTCCAGTCTTGGTAAAATTTTAAGACTAAGTGCCATAGTCTTAAATGTGTGATATCTTGCCATATATTACTTTTTAAAAACAGTGTTAGAGGTGTAATTATTGCAGCAATTTGGCATTTGTTTTCTGACCTTCTTAAGTACAGTAGAAGACAAAAGTGGTGAAACATACATTCACAGGGATTTTTGAGCCATTCTGGTTTTGTGAGATTATTTTGAAAATGTGAGACAGACTGTCATACATCTCCCAGTCTTAGTAAGTGCTTTATGAAGATGGGTTGTGTACAAATTTAAAACAAGATGAGGTCAGGTTCATAGGAAACCCTCTCTCTCCCACATTGTAACCAATTTAGGTAGAATTCATGCAAATACACTGAAGTTCTAGATAAGAAAGACTAGTGGAAACAAGTCTCAAATATAGGTGGAAATTTGCTGAGAAATGTTGTGCATAGTGTTGCAGGAGCAACAGAAGAGATAAAGATGGGGAGAGAAACTGATGAAAATGTGGTTTTCCCATTTATCACTTTATGTGTCTGTTCTGCCTTTGCAGACTCTGGACAGAGACCACTTCATTTTTTGCACAGAGTTCTGTTTCTGTGATGACTGGTCTTTTCTATTATAAAGACAAGTACTCTTAATCAGTACCAACAATGTGATCATCATCAATGAAGAAAAAATTCCAGGAGGGGACAGGCTATGTGTAAAATTAAAAGTAAAGAAACATTAAGAACTAGTGGAACCCTTTGGACTGTTTTCTTCCTTCCTTTTATATTGAAGCAGAGGGCTGGATCCCTAGTCAAACCACTTACACTGAGGCAAGGTGAAGTAAACCTGAACCATCCCTCATAGGTGTTTATCCAACTTCATCAAAACTTTCAGTGAAGGAGATTATGCAGGGATGGTTTTTTTTGTTAGCCTGTTCTAGCAGTTCATTATCTGAAGAGTAATAAAGTTCTTCTAAATATTAGCCAAGTTTGGTTTTTCTTCTCTCCTTTTTATTTTTTCTTTTTTTCCACCACAGAGAGTTGCGTTGATTTTCTCTTGTCCTTTGTTGGACATGGAGAGCCAACTATTCATCAACCTCTTGATAAACTAATATATGCGATAATGTCACAATCAAATGCTTTCACAAAACAAAGAAAGAAAATACTGATATTGAAAAAATATTCTCACTAATAATACTGTGGCAAAAATATGCTTTTTAAATTCTCAGCATTTTGCCCTTATTTTTTTCTCTTGTAGATAAAGAAGCCTAACTCATTCAGTCTTTCTTCATGCATCATTTTTATCAGCCCTTATCAAGCTTGTTGCTTCTCTGTGCATGTCTGCCTGTTTGTCCACATCGGTCAAACTTCCTGTACTCAAGATTGTCAGAGATCTCACCAAGTTGAATTAAAAAAATATGCAACTCTATGAATACACAAACATACACCTCTATGCACCTCCTTTATTCTAGTTTGCTTCTGTCTGCTAGTACATGCCAGATTGTTTGTGTTTTTTATCTTTTTAAGACAGAGGAGCATGTAATTAATTCACATTTATTTATTTTTCCATAGTAATTCTGAAACTCATGCCCTTAATTTTATGACATTTTGACTTGTTTATGCAGGACTATTTCTCTTATTTATCTCAGACAATTTGAATCCTATTCCTGGTGTCTGTAATGCCTCCTCATACTTCTTAGTGTACTATATTTCACAACAACTTTTTAAAAAAGAAAAAAACAAGTATAGAAACAAAACCCAACAAAAGCTAGTAAGCTCCTGACAGATCTGGATGGAACCCACCCTTCAGATGTTTTTCTATACTATAGTAAACCTTTTTGTCATTACTGATGAAGTTATCTGTGAGCAGTACCAGTGGCAACTTTGCAACTCTGAGGGGAAGCTGTGGTACACTAAGTTGTTGCCACTTTAAAACGTCTCCTTTTATGAAGGAACAGAAACAAAAGCTTATTTTGGATAATATCACAGTGTAGTAAGAGTAACAAAATAATCTGTGAAAAATGACAAAGTGTGGCACACCAAGTACTACATTCAGATTTTCACATTTTCCTGTATCTGTGCTTTCTTGCACAATAAGCAGAGTGAAGAGAGACAAACCCTACTTTTGCTTTTTCCCCACTTGCTGTTGTCTGCATTTTGATGATTCTTATGAAATTGATTTCTTCCGCTGTACTGCCTTAGGTTCTCTGTGTCCTAGTTGCCAGCGCAAGAGCTGCTGGAGAGCCCTGTGTCCAAGTTTGCAAGCACATGAATCCCAGCACTGCATTAGCCTCTTTCCCACTTCTTAGATTCCCCTGATTTCAGATCCAGACTGTTCCTGCAGATTGACCAGCTAGGGGGATTGTTACTTACTGTATTTGTTTTACCAAACAGCAAGTCTCTAACAATAAATGAAACCGTAAAAGGAAATATTACATATTGCAAGTCAGATGAACTCATCTTTCTGAAGTTACTTCGGTGCAGTTAACTGCTTCCTCACTTCTCCTTTTACCACTCAGTACATCTGAAAACCGAATGGAGCGAAACAGAAGAGGTACCCTAGTTTAGAAAAAGTTTCTTTTCCCAAGCCAAATTAAACTGCAGCTTTTCTTCTCACCGATTCATCCTCATCTGGCAGCCTTCCCGCTACCCCATGGGTTCTAGGATTGCTTTAGGGATTGAGGTTTCCGGAGGGAAGCAAACCGAGGAAGCCCCTCCCGGGCTCCGGCGGCAAGGCAGCTCCGAGGAGTGCATTCCCTGTCAGGTGAAGGTGTAGGGACTGGGGACGGTGATTGCGGTCCCGCGGGTGCCGGCCCCCAACAGCTTCCCCCCCCCCCTTAGGGAGCAGAGCCGCTCTTGGGACCTGGGTCTTTAAGACAGAAAGGGGGCTTTCCTCACCTGTCAGCATCCAGCAGGAGACGGCCATGCCTGGGCTCCTGCAGGCCGGAGCCACGGCCCGGGGCTCGGGCAGGAGTGGCGGGAGCGGTCCTGCCGCCGGCGCGCTCGACGGTGCTCGCTGCGAGTAGATTTCAGTGCTCTGCCCTCCCGTCCGCCTCACGGCCGAGTCAGGCATTTCCTGTTTGTTATTCAAGTCTTTACGTTGCTTCTTCTCATCAAAAAGAATTTAGCTTCCTCCCACCCGCCCCCCAAAGACTTCTGAGCTTTGGAAACCTCCCCGTAGAACTAGCCTAGCGCTAAGATGTACAAATAAAGTTAAATCTCTCCCTTCAAACCTCGGCGAGCACAGCAGACCTTAAAGGGGCATCTGCCCGCTCATAATTAATTAATACGTGTCTCCCGCCACCCAGCCCCCCTAGTAGGGCAGGAGAAAACACATCGTTGAGGTAGGGAGAGTGTTTAGCTGGCCAGGTTTAATATCTCTTACATCACCCCTTAAAAATGCACTCTACGGCCGGTCATTTGCCTGCAGAAGGAAACCAGCCACCCCCCTCCCCATTCTGTACGGGTCCGGGGATGCAGTAACTGTTCAGGCAGTGGACGATTTTCTCACGTCTTTGAGTCTCCCTGTGTTCTGCTGCTTAGAGGAAATGCCAGCCTTTACCCTCATCTACTGAACATTTTCATGGCATCCCTCCCCCCTCTTTCACTGCCCTTGAATGACTTCACTAATAAATAACTGAATAAATCACAAGGGTAATAATCAGCCAGATTCAGGCCTGTGAGCAGGGATTTTCAGCATTCATTACACCCAGTAAAAGAGCAGTTTGCAGTACTTTTTGTGTTTAGCAAAGTGATGCCCAAGGTGGAGTGACTTCCCTTCAGCAATGTATGAGGTCTTGCACTGGACGGATCAAATATTGTTTTATTGTTCATAAAACAAGAGAACCCACAGTCCATCAAACAAGTTAAAAAGAAACCAAAATACCCTATAAGGATTTGGAGATCAGGGTACTACTGGGAAAAATCCCTATTTTTAATTTGAATTGGAACTAAGAATTTGTTGAGTAAGTGGAAGTTTGTGGAATTTTTTGTAAATTCCTCTGAGGCTAATAAACTACAGCTGTTAATCAGCACTATAATAGTTCAATCCATCTTCCAACTTATGTCTTATGTTTATGAGAACATTTTGGGTACACCTTTACTTGCAGATTGGTGGAAATTTTAGTGCACATTTGAAAGACAGGTTTAAGAGCAAAGGTCCTTATTCAGTAATAATTTATGCATATATGCTTGCCTTTACACAGTACAAAATACATTTAATTATCACACTGGGACTACTTGAAGTTGGTGAAATAAAGCACATGTGTAACCTTTGCTGAATGAGGATCTGAGCTCTGTTGGTGCTATTTTAAAAGACTAAACACATTTTTCCAGTTAAAGATTTTATGCATGAAATGAAAGGAAACCAAAATGGCATTCAAAACTAAAAGAAGACAGAGATTATGGAAAAAGCTGTAATTTTTTTTTTTTGTAATTTTTTGTGAATGCATTACTGCTGCTAGTTTTTACAAGGAAGCTAAGGACTTTCACTTGGATTAAAATAATAAGTTCAAACCTGTTTTTAGTATATGTGATATTTAGTACATATGTGGGGAATGTACATCATGTTGAAGAATAAGACTTTAGAGAATAAGAGAAACATTTCTGATGTGGGGTTATTCCTAACGTCTTCCAAATTATTCTTGTGGTGCTTTGTTTTTGTTTGTGCTTTATGTTTGTTTTGTTCTTTGATTTTTGTGGTGTTTGTTTGGGTTTTGGTTTTTTTGGTTTTGCTATGGGTTTTTTATGCTTCTTGTTTTGTTTGTGGTGGTGTCCTTTTCATCCTGCATCAGGCAGTGCCAAATGGTAGACATGAGAAAAGATGAACTACTGAACTGAGCTAGCATTTCTAGCTAGACTTACATGACATTATCTATTTTGGAATGCCAAACTAACTCAGAAAAAAGCCAACTGCTATTGCTTGTAAAATAGCTGCTGCAGCTTTTCAAAGTCTGTGTTGCTCTGGGTGCATTCATTCAGGCAACTATTCATAACATATTGCTAAGTAGTCTTCTTGAAGTTTGAAATTTTATACATTAGTAGTAAGGAACCTGTGTATATATAGCAGGAATCCCTAGATGAGGTGCTCTTAGGCCCACAAGTAGATACTAGGTAATTTCAGTATCTACATAACAAATATTATTAGTTTTAGCAGATTGTAATAGTATAGAACATCACTGAATCAT
The DNA here is from genome assembly GCA_002631895.1 of Agapornis roseicollis. Lineage (NCBI taxonomy): Eukaryota > Metazoa > Chordata > Aves > Psittaciformes > Psittacidae > Agapornis > Agapornis roseicollis. The sequence continues at coordinate 91,985 of NDXB01017095.1, forward strand.
AGAATGCTTAGAATGGTTGTAATGGACCTTAAATCTCATCTAGTTCCAAACCCCCTGCCATGGACAGCTTCTCTGGGCAACCTGTGCCAGTGCCTCACCACCCTCACAGTAAAGAATTTCTTCCTAATACCTAATCTGAATCTGCCCTCTTTCTGTTTAAATCCACTACCCCTTGCCCTATCCCTACATGCCTTTGCAAAAAATCCCTCTCTAGATTTCCTGTAGTCCCTGCTTAGGTATTGCAAGCTCCTGTAGGGTCTGCTCTGAAGCCTTCTCTTCTCCAAGCTCTCTCAACCTGTCTTCCTAGGAGAATTGATCCAGCCCTCTGATCATCTCTGAGGCCCTCCCCTGGACTTGCTGCTCATTAGCAATAATGAAAAATAAAACGAAAAGGTAAGATTAGTTTAAAGTCTTAGTGCTATAAATTAAACATGATTTGTCATTTTGAACTTTGCCTCCCAATTCAGTTTCAGTGAGGTACTGAAGAAAGCATGTTGTAGTATAAGTATGCTAGTAATTCTGTGGAATCTGATAGAACTATTTGTGGTTAAAGATTAAATTAAAGACTTTGAAGGATTAGACTTTGAAAAGACAACATAAATTTAAGATAGCATGAAGATCCAATTCTCTCTTCAAGAGGGCATTATTCCCCAAAAAACCTCTGGAAATGTGTTCAGTCCCAAAGGTGAGGGTGAAGGAATAGGAACCAGAGCTTTGCAAGTATTTTCAATGACAGGCAGTCTTCTAAATAATGTGACTATAATGCACGTAGAACTCATTTTCTATGGAAATTGTTCCTCTATTCTTATGGAGGATATGAGCAATTTTGATTCATTTTGATTGTGAGGTAAAATGGTTCTCCAACCTGCAGAACAAAAGAGCAATGAGTAATGCAAGACTTCGACTTCAAATAGCCAGAAGCATGCTTAACTTACTTCCATTAAAGGAATAGTATGACAACAATAATTGCAAGAGAGACGTAACATGTTTCTGCAATGTTCATTGTTATTACACTGTATTATGCACTGCATGGAAAATACTGCAGAGTTTGTTCATATATCTTCTAAGTGAAGATTTATCAGTGAAAGCTCTTATTTTCATCTTTGATGGTTCACATTGCACTGTAGATTAGTGATAATTTACATTTTTTCTTACTCTTGCTTATTCACAGTCTCCAAGATGTCTTTCACCTTGATTACTCTGTTGTTCCATTTTCATAGTCTCCATGTTTTCCTGTCTGATTCTACAACCATGCTAGAATTCATTTGGCAGTACTTGTGGGGCTGTAGTCTTATTTTTATTATGTCTGAGATACTCAAGGGCTCCTTCTTCAAGTACCAGAACTAAGACCTAGCAGGATTTGATATGGTTCCAGTAATACTCTGTGCATAAATCTTTTCATGTTTTACAGCTCAGCTTTTAGCTGATACTTGATATTCTTAGAGAATGCCCATGTTTCTGCTCCATCTGTATTAACCAGTGGCACAAATGTGCCAAAAATCCTTTTTACTATACAATGGAATCTTCATAAAAAAATTGTTTTGCAGCCTGTGTTAATTTAATTAATGTTGGTAGAAAACATTATGAAAAATACCCTTTATGTTCTGTGTTAAATTTGTTCTCTGCAATATCTTTCGTGTCTTCTTTGTTGGTTTCTTTTGGATTATGTGCCAACTATCGTAAAGTAGTTATGAACCAAATTAAGACACAGTCTGTGTTCTTACTGAAGTAAAATAGTCTGATTTTCGTCCTTAACAGATTTCAAGTATCTCACATCCTCAGTCATGCTGCTTTTCTTTCCTTATTTTCTCTGGATGCATTTTTTTCAGTATTCATCCTAAGTTGGTAGAGATCAAAACCAGCTGTATCGCAAAAGTACAGGAAGACTTCGAAGAGATTAATTTGTATGGCGTAATTTACTATTATAACTCTTCCACCAATCTCTTTATCTTATGGTTGTTGCTTTATACTCATATAGAAGGAATTTTATATTAGAGTAGAATTTAAGATTCCTGCAGATGATACCTCTACTCTTTTCATAATTTTTTAGGCTCTTGCTATTTTTTTGAGCCAGCTCCTTGCAATTCACAGTTTTCTTCTGCAGCATGAGGAGATTGTCTACTTGCTTATTTATCTATTTACTATGTCAACAAAACATCTTTGAGCGCTGTAATGTATTTCCATACTTTAACATTAATATGTATTTCGTCAAAGTATACGTTATAAATAAAGCTAGAAAAAACCAGTCTATTCCACTTGAATGAGATACTGATCTCTCTGTCCTGAGTATTACAGCATTTTTCAGTATTTCGTAGCTCCAGCACTGAAGTCATTGGAGCTGTGGCATTGAGTCTGAGGAGAATGGAACTCGTAACTGCAAGTTCGGGAGATGAAAGAAATAAATTAATATTTTATTGTACAAAATCAAGGGGCTGAACTGGAAATTGAACTCTGTTTATAAGGATTTTGACTAAAGGTATACATAACATCCCAACTTGGGAAGTTGGTCCGTGCATTAGCTCCACTGCATTATAGAAATGAAATTATTTTAAATGAGGTGAGAATTTAGGGTTGGAGGATTAATAGATTCTTATTGTCACCTCCAGCTTTCAGCACTCCACCCGGGCTTTGTCTTATTACAGCTTCTTAACAATTGTCTTTCTTTTAACATGCTTCTCCTGATATGTTGCATAACCAGTATTATTTATTGTTCAGATAGATTTAAACTATGAAACTGTATAAAAGAATAACTTAATGTGAGCGTGCTGTGGAGGGAGACTGGTATATGACAGTAATTTCTCAAAATAAGGACATAGTCTGCAGAGTTTTACATTGTACTGCATTGCACTGCATTCATTGCCTTCACAGCTTGTCTGCATAGCATAATTACTTATTGCTGTTTGGTTACAGAAAAAGGGTAGTTGTGACTGCAATAACCATGGTGAAAACTCTCGGCCTAGTCTTTTTTCTCTTCTACATAGATAAAATCATTAACTCTCCCATTTTTCCTTGATGCATGCACACATTCCTCTTCCATTTCTATTATTATGCTCAGTTTGAACAAAAGCAACATGTAAATATAGATCACGACCCAGACTTTCTTTAATATTCATGATACAAAAAAAAATAAAAATAAAAAATCTTGATTTTTTTTTTTTTTTTTTTTTTTTTAAGAAAACAAACCTTGT
>NDXB01017096.1:0-41300 GCA_002631895.1 Agapornis roseicollis
TGAACACTGCCAGGGATGGAGCACTCACAACCTCCCTGGGCAACCCATTCCAGCATCTCACTGCAGGGCCCCTGCTTTTCATCTCTAATTCACCCTTCTAGCATGGGGCTTGTCCTCTTGGAAGGACAATTTATTTGGATTTATTTTAATCTATCTTTCCTGGGAATGAGCAGAGAAACCTTGCTTGTTATCAGGGAATAAACTCTGGGATGTAATACGCTTCCAAATGGAAGCACGGATATTCATTAGGTCGAATGAAAACCCTCTTCCAGTCAGAGGGGATTTAATTAAGTTGATTCTGACAGGGAATTTGCAGGTCTGTGCTGGGAGCTCTGTTTCTGATGCCTGTATCACTGAAGCTACACACAGTGCTTCCTGAGGCAGCATTAGTACCAACTCATTTTGGACAAAATCATTACATTGAGATAATGTTGGCATTGTTCATCCTCCACAGTGCAGGAACCAGTGCTCAAGATGAAGCTCCTTGTTCCTAGCAAGGTCTTACAGCTAATGCAGGGGCTCCTGCACCTTTTCTTCACCCCTGTGTAACTCCCAGGAGTTAGAGTCTTGCCACAGAGAAGGTGCAGAACAGGCTTTGTCCCATGCCCACACTGAACACAGATGTGAGTGGTGCTGAGGAGTGTGGCTCCACACCTATCCCAGGGGACTGGCGTGACACCACATGCATGAAGATGTTGTACACAAGCCACAACACGAGAGGAGCAGGGTGAGGGTGGAAACTGGGCCTGACCCTGCAGAAGGGCCATCAAGGCTGCCCCAAGCAGCCCCAGTCAGCACTGAAGAGGCACAGTTATACAGGAGCCATCAGGCCTACTGAAACCCCACAGCAATAACCAGTGTGCTCCCTCACAGCCCAGCTTCCAGAAACAATTCATGGCTTTGCAGATAACAACAACCACCACCACACCTCGGTAAGATGAGAGCTGGGTGCCCCATCTCTTTTCCTCCCTGTGCTCTCAAGGAGAAAGCAGGTTACCAGATGTTACCAGAAGTTAGGCAATGCCATCTGTGACCTGCCTTATGCTTGTCCCAAGACAAGGCACTGGCTTTCTCCCTCTTCATCAGGGATGGAGCCCACAGGCAAGGGGCAGAGAGCAGCATCAGACCCCAGAATGACCATTGCAGCCTAAGTGAGGCCAGGACACCCCACACTTGATGGGGTCCCCTCCAGCACGCTACAAGGTGAAGGACATTATGATGTGGAGTTCAGGGCCAGGAACCTGCTCCCCACTTCCATGAAATCTGGGGATTGCTTCATTCCAAATGGGAAGCGCAAACTGCACTGTGGGCTGTGAGCATGTCTGGGCTCTTTCAGAAGGAAGAAGTGAAAATCCTCATTAACCTGCAGTGTTGGAAGAAGGCCCTGAGCAGGTCACAAACCAGAAAATAATAATAACACACACACACACCCCCCAATGCTCTGGGGACACCAAGCGATCACTGAGTTGTTGTTTGGCTGGGTTTCACACTTCATTAGCATCCGCATAATTTAACAAGTTAAGGTGCTGAGGGCTGGCAAGACATAAGAGCCGCTTTCTTGAAACAGGAACTGTAAATTGGGACAGCCACAGTTAGATTGTTGTTGTTGTTGTTGTTGTTGTTTTAATCATGATGGAAAAGCAACAGATATCAGTTCTAGGCCTTCAGCAGAAGGAAGCGATCACCAGGGACTGAGGGCCATGCAAGAGAGCTGCTTCGGAAAGGCAGCCTCAGCTCTGGAGCAGGGCTGAATGTGGCCCAGAGCACCCAGTTGTACACAGTTGGCAAAGCAGTTTAACACAGAAGCACCCTGCTGCACAGCACCCTACTGCACATCATCCTGCAGAACATCATCCTACAACACATCATCCCACTGCACACCATACAGCAGCACATCATCCCACTGCACGGCACCCCACTGCGCAGCACCCCACTGTGTAACACCCTGCTGCACATCATCCAGCTGCACACCACCCTGCTACACAGCACCGGGCTGAGAGGTACCCTCAAATGTCACTTGTGTGTGAGGGTGCAAAGATCTGTGGTACCAGCCGCAGGGGAAGGGCGGTCCCCAGGCAACAACTTTGGAAGGCTGGGAGGGCTGCAGCTTGTGCCGTCCAAACAGAGCACCCATGGGTGCTGCTGCTGGGCCCGAGCCGCAGGGACAAGGGGCTTGGGATGGGGGAGGTCTCTGGTCACCCTCAAGCATTTTCTTTTCCACTTTATGACTGAGCAGCCCAGCCCTTGTTTATTAACACCTATTTTTAATTCTCTCCAGAGCACGCTGCTTTACCAACCCCTTTCTCTGGGACCTGGTTTCTCTGCCTTTGATCTGCTAATTGATTTGCATCATCTCCAGCTCCTTTTAGGCTGCTCCCACATGCAATTCACTCCTTCACTGCCTGGTGCACCCCAGCTCCCTTGCAGGGCTGCCTGCCCCCTGCCCAGCCCCATCAAGAGCCAGCGGCCACACAAGCACAGACCCTGCACAGGGCTGCACCAGCACGGCGAGAGCGGGAGGCTCAGCAGAAGGAGACCTGAAGCTAGGGCAGCAGGATGGTTCCAACAGTGGAGAGATGAGACTTTTGCAAAGAAATTCAGACTCTTGCTCCTTTCCCTGCAATCTGCAGCAGCCACATTTCTAACAACTGAGGGGTTGTTAGAAACTGACTGCAGTTTCTCCATATTTTAACAGATGTTCTATTTATGAACCTGCAAGAGGATTTAGGACTTACAAATAATGCCATGAGGTCTGGGAGATGTTTCCTGATATGATTAACTGATCACAGTCCATTTGCTTTACAACAAAGATGCTCAATGATCCACGCACACTGGTTCATCCAGATCCTGTCTATCATAATGGTTGACATCTCCCTGGTACCCTTCATTTGCATCCACACAAGGATGGGAGAGACACAGACCATGACAGCAGGTCCCTGCTGCTCTCCATGATCGTCCATTAGCTAGGGCAGAATCGATCAGTAGGAGACCCAAGACTACAATGAGGGGAAACAGACAACTGGCAAACTAGATTTCCCAAGTAAAGGGCTCTGGTGAAGCCCTGCTTTCAGGGCACCCCTCATTGCTCTGCTTCCAGGGGCACTGCTGCACATTTCACCTATGTTTCTGATTGTAAATATAATTTATTTGCTGCAAAGATAATAGACATTGCAAATAAACCAGGGGGAAGCAAGTAACAGTCCTGCCATAGTGGAACACTCGGTGGTGGGGTTTACAGCTGAAATACCACTGCTCTGAGGCAGCATGTGAGAGCTGGCAAGTGCATCTCACCCTAAATAAAAGTGGAACTGACAAATCTACTTTAATTGTCCAAATCAAGCAGCTGATGGCAAGTACCTGGCACCATCCAGCTGACACACGTTTGCTTTCCACAGGCACTTCATTTTGATCAGGAAAGGCAAATGATGGCTACTACAAAAGTTCTTATTTTGACTTCGGCTCTAATAAATGAACAAGAAATGTGGTGGCTATGGAAGAACATTTGAGTTTCTCCATCCAATGAAGCAGAGCAATGCCTGGCTGGCACTTCATGTTGCTCTGTTTTGCTTTGCTGCAGTACTTTGAAGTTGAACTTAGGAGTACAAGCAAAGCTACAGTGAGGGTAATAAATTATGCAAAACTATTTGTGCTTGGAATGCCAATGCTTTAAGATGATGCAAATAGGCACTTTTGAACCTCTGCTAAAACCCCAAAGAAACCCTGGGACCAAACCATATGGTTCACATCAGCTACCCTTATAAGCTTAATGCTCCCACCAGCCAGCAAGGATTTGGTCAATTAGTTTATTAATATGTTTATGCAAACACAGAGAAAAAGAGTTGGGGAAAGTTTTCCTGAGCTCTCCCTGCCCAACTTCCCAGTGCTACAGGGCTGAGACAACCTATCCACAACCAACAACCCCCATCAGCGTCCCACTCGCCAGGCAGAACCCATGAGCCCATTGGATGGATGGGGCTCCTGCAGAGCTGTGTCATACCAGAGGTCAAAGGGAACTGGCAAAACAGGCCCCTCTGACCTTGAAATCCTGGCAGCCGTCAGCAGAAAGCTGCCACATCACTTACAGCTCATTGTTATAATTCCTTAGCTCAGGACAAGCAGTATCTACTTACACTAATTACTTCTGGTTTGGGCACAGACCCTTTATGCTTAGATCATGGTGCCTGTGAACAGCAGTGGCTCTGCCTACGCAGGCTGTGGGTCAGGTTTTATATGCTCTGAGAAGATTAACTTTATTCCTAGTGAAGAACTTAATTACAGGAGTGATTAGCCAAGTGCTCCCAGTCAATAGAGCTGCAGCAGGAGCTGCACGGGAGCATGGGCACTCCCCTGTTACATGGGAAGCTCAGGAATGGTGGAACTGCAGCAAAGCTGTTTGGGTTTGAAGTGATACCAGCAAGACCTGGATCTCCACAGGCCAATTACAACATGCTGACTCAAGCAACATTCAGGAGGGCTGGGAAGGGGGGAAACCAATAGAAAGACAGCAGGAAACCAAAACTCCATTTTAAAATACAGGAATAACATCATTTTATAGGCTTCTTGTTTTCTAATTGCAATGCTGCAAAAATCAATGGCTTTTGGAAAGTAAAAGAAATGCACACAGTCATTTGCTGCAAGCCCTGCTAGCCAGGAAACAACACTGCCCAATAAACATAAATACTGTATTCCCCATCTCGTGGAGAAGGATGGGACAAAAGAATGCCTTGAATGTTTCCCATCTGCTTTAACATTTTTCACTACAGGTTAACAATTGTACCAGCAGCAATTCGCTAAGCAAGCAAAAACTGTAATTAAATACACCTAAAATAGCCTTCCAGCCTCCAAATAGCACTGCCAGGAGTGTAACAAAAGCTAAATCTGACAATCTCGCCAAGCTGTCTCTGAGCATTCTCACACTGGAGGTAACTGAGTGCAATGGTTAAAACATTGTGCTGGTTTAATTTTATTCTAATGTGCTGTCATGCAGAGACTATTTAAACCTCACTGGGAAGATGCAGCCCCTGTTGCTGTCACAAGGGCTGGAGAAGGAACCGCCTCTGCAGCTCCTTGCTGGGCCAGGCACCCTCAGCCCCTGGAGCAATCTGTGCCTCAGCCCTGGCTCTGGAAAGGCACCTCTGCAAGGACAGCTGAAGGCAATGGAACAGCCAGGAGCAAATGACACCCAAAAGCAAGCATTAACTGTGCACATTTCAAGTCTTTCTGCCAAGACAGAGCTATTTCCCACCAACCCATTCCCAAAATCTTCCTCTGGATGAGCTACTATCATCACCCATTGGTCTTCCCAGTTAATGAATCTGACCTTATTCATATTCTTTCTCATCACCAATCACCACAGCGACTCGTGCCCAGGCCACCTATCACAACACAACTCCAAAACAGATGCATCCTGAGACTGATTTTGTAAAACAGCACTGAAAATCACCCCTCTTTCCAGGTGATGGAACCGCTGTGGGTTTACCCTGCCAGGCAGAAGGGGCACAGCTGCTGAGCACTACACAGCACCCAACAAGGAGAGCTCACAAGGACGGTATCACAGTGTATTTTTGTTGTCCTCTATCACCACCCACAGCTCTTCTGAGCTCCAGGCCCTGCACGTGCACTGAGGAGGTACCACTGTACCCGGAGGCCACCAAACCGTCAGCGTCTCGGTGGTTACCACCAGCAGTTGCTGCTCTGAACACATACACAGGTTTTACTGGGGGGAGGATGGCTTCATTTGAAGACCTGAGACTGCATATGCAGAGGGAAAAAGCCTTCTTTTTCTGGCAAATCCTCATCCACCAGATTTCATCACCCTGTCAATAACTTCACACATTGTCAGAAACAGATTGTGAGGGAAGAGAGAGGTTTGGTGAGGGAGTAGCTCTCAAAAGATGGAGAATGAAGCACTACAGAAGTCAGGAATTCAGCTGCATGGTGGGACTTCAAACCAGGGCAGGTCTCCTGCCTGGAACTGTGACAATCATCTCTAGCCAGTGAAGTGAGCAGTGACATATTCTTCAGCCTGGCTGCATCACCACTGTGCAAACAGAAAAGCCTCAGAGCAGCACAGGTACCTCAGTGCCCCTGTAGAGCAGCAATGGCACTGGCACTGGCCATAGTCACCTTGGCAATCACTCCCTGAGGCCAAGCCATGTAATGTGAACACAGCAAGGACCTCGGGTGGGATGCTCTGCACAGCCCCAGCCAGCGCGGAATGGGACAGATGCCTCCCAGGCACAGAGAAGTAAAATGAATCTAAGAACAGCAGTTTCTGTCTGAGAGAAAGCAGAGCTCTCACAGTTATAGCAACGCCTTGAAGAACAAACCTCCGAAGCCCCGCCGGTTCCCAGGGCTGCGTGGGTCCCTGGCAAGGGGAAGCTCACCACACATGAGCCATTTGGAGCAGTTTCTGACAGCTTCTCTCCAAATACCTCTCTGTGCAGAGCCCCTCCTGCTGCTGAAGGAAGTCTTTGTCCCACCCTGCACTGCTCTCATGCTGCTCCAGCATTGGCAGGTCCATCACTGACACGCTCCCCTGAGAGGAAGGGCAGGGCTGTGTGAAGGAAAAGGGTGAGGGCAAGGCTTGGTGCCCCCACTCTTCTGCAAGGGATAGGACTTGGCAGATGCCCTCCTGCCCTGGCACCATAAACCACACACGCCATAAGGGCTGCATAGCCAGCAGTGCCAGAACCAGGATCTCACACGTGTATTTACCACACAGACAGTGCTGGTGACAACACACATCACCAGCTATGGGAGTGACAGGGAGTGCTCTGGTTGGGATCACCACGCCAGGACACTGGTGGGCAACCTTCACACAGAAACCGAGGGCAGCATTTGGCCTCGAGAACCTAACTTAGAGCAAGCCTAATTGCATTAAGGACCATACAGCGTATTGCTTTAGAGTTTTAGGCTTCAGAAGCTGAGAATCCCATCTGCAAGAGCAGACTGTTGCAGGATTCAGCTATTAATAGCCACTGGTACACACTTACTTCCAGCTGAGGGACACAAGGGGGGAGGAGACAACCAGATGGAGATAATGCATTACGGTGACACAAAGCCAAAAAAAACGATGATCTACTTCCCCACATCCACACACACATCTCAGGCCTGCAGCGGGGAGCAAACAAAGTGTCACATGTGATTAACTCATAAACATCCTTATTACAAAGTTCTTAGGCTAGATCAAATGTGCAAACATGACAAGACGCCACTGTCTCCTCCCGAGAGCCCTGCACACAAAAGGCATCGCTGCAGATTTCAGCTTTGGCTTCAAAGCAGCGTTGCCAAGATCATCGCCCTGCCTGGATGTGCACTGATGGATAAGAATCAGTAAATACACCTGCAAAATATAAGCAAGGAGCTTCTTTGCATTTATGAGGTGCTTTGAGACCTGCTCATGAAGGAGCACTGAGTGAGAACCAGGAGCTGCTATTCCCTCCTCAGCATTAAGCTGGATGTGATTCCTGGTGCCTGGGGCTGGATCCCTGCATCAGCCTCTCTGCGGGGAGTGTTGCCTCCAAGGGGTGCTGTGCCAGTGGTGAGCACTGATTGACCCTGAGCATCTCGAGGACCATGTGGAGAAACGGGTCTGGCTCCACTGACGTGAGCTCCCCAGCTACGAGGTGATCAATGCATGGCATCACAAACACCATCTTTGGACAAACTAAGCTAGTTGGTGCCACAAGTACTGACCTCTCACTTTGTGTCCAGTGACTAATACAGGATGCCTCTTCATTGCTTTCATTGCTAAAAAAAGCTGGACAACCTGTTACTGCCTGGAGGCCCTTCATCAATAGCACCAAGCTACTGCTTTTTGTAGGGCTCCAAATGAAAATACTACATCAAGGGGTCAAACAACAGTATGGAACAGTGTCCATAACGTGCAGGAACACTATGACCTGGCTGGTACTGGGGGAGAGGAGCTTCCAGCTGCACTTCTCTGGATGTAACAAACCAGGAAATGCCTTCAGGATGCCAACAGCACACCCGGCACTGGGCCAGCCTGGTTGAGAGTGGCTTCTCCCTTGCTTCCTCACTCACCACAGCCTAACACACATGCTAGCAGCAGACCAAGACTCCTCACAGCAACTCAGCCTCCAGCTCTTTCCAGCCCCTGACACCAAGAAGTCACAATCTCAGAGCACCATCCATGCCTCTTCTAGCCTTGCAAAAATCCTGGGTCTCACAGACCAGGACCCATCACTGCATGACTCCAGCCACGCTGTGCACAGGGCCTTGTCTCAGCAGACTGAAATAATGCTGGGTCTCATGGCTGCATGAACCCACAGACCACAGCTAAGCCTGGGGCTTCGAAACATCACTGAAATTCAGCAGTAGATGGTTGTTGGAGACGTGCAGATCCCTGTTCTCCCCCATGTCTTCTGACACAATGACTTTTTGCAGAAGGTAATTGCTGCAGAGCCACTTGAAAGCTTTTGGCTGGCCTATGGGATGGGATTCGCATCTGCCAAGAAAGCAGGCAGACAAACAGGGCCTCCCCTGGACACCTGCGTGATGTTCATCCTCCAGCGGAGAGCATTACCCTTCACCAGCCTGCACGAGCAGAGCAATCACAAGCAGACATCTGGCACACCACTCCTGTGAGCCAGAAATTTCAGTGGGGAACCAGTTACAAAGCAACACTGCTCATGCTGTCATTGTAATTAAGGGTCTGTCAGCCTCTTGCAACCAAGGCCAAGTTTAGTTAGGGACTGTGAGGGAGGGCTCTAGGAAACCACCTCTCTAATTCTCCCTTTCCCACCTCCTGATCCTACACATGCACATTTCCACACGCAGCTTTCCAGCCACAATCAGAGCAGCGTCCACCTCTGCCGGTGTCTGACTTCCAGCAGCAGACCCCATCTCCTGCTCCGGCACAGCGTGCATGCACACACGGCAACAGAGCAGGGCTCCATGGACACAAAGCTCCTTGTCCCGCCGGCAGCTTCCCGAAGCACGCACTGCAGCCCGGGAGGCACCGTCCTCAGGCCGCCGTGCCTGGAGCGCTGCGCCCGGACACGGGCGCTCCTCTCGGCAAAGGGCTCTGCGGGGCTGCCCCAGGAACACCCAGCCCAGGCTCGGGGCGCTCCGCAGCGGGGCTCTGGGCACGGCTGGTGGGTAGGAGCCAGGTGTTAAACGCACCGCGGCCCCCCCGACGGCGCTCGGCATCTGGCGCCCATCAGTCTGAGCCATGCGGTGAGGACGGGTGGCTCCGCACCCTGACCTCCGTGCTGGTGAGGTTTCCTCAGGCTGCAAGTGAAGCAATCTGTCACCCCAGCTAATGCGGCTCATCAGCTGCTCACTGCTGCAAGGCTGGTGGCAGAAATGAACCATCAATGGCTGGTTCTCACTATCTGGTCAAATGCCCACGTTCACCAGACAGGGTCTTTTCATCAGTCAGGCTGCTTTTCCCTCGCTCACAGAGCTAACAAAGAGAATGCAAGGAAATGCTCGTTTAAAAACCCCAGTGCCCTTCCAAAGCCTTCAGAGCCTTGGAAAAGAGCGTCCTGGGAAAGCCACATGTGCGGGGTGGTTCACCAAGGCTGCAGCTGAAATAGCAGCTCTGCCAGGAGCCAGCGCTTCTCCTATCACCATACTTCTTGGGGAGCCTGTTACCAGCATCCTGGACAGTTTCCACTTGGATACCCCTGCACTAAAAGGAGCCACAGATGAAACCAGGCAGCCAACAGGACTTTTAAATGTAACTACAAAATTACTGAAGCCCCCCTTTGAGGATGTTATCACTGGGTTAACACCCACTCTGGCTTCAGATAATACAGCAGCAATAAATGGTAATGTGCACTATGGAACATGATTTATTTTTGCCGAGCAGGCTTGGCATCTATAAATCTCAGCACTCTTAACATTTAAAGTTGTTATTCCAATGACAAAATAGACACAAGGGAGATAACACTCTTTATCTCCATTAACATTTTATTGTTATTCAGAGAATATGGATATGGACTGATCCAAGGGTAGGAAAATCACAGCAATTTTTTTGCATACTCGGGAAGCTGAGATAATGGTGGTGGTTTATGGCTGCACGAGGGAATCGACTGAAATGCAGGACAGAGATTGAAACGGGATCAGCTGTCTGGTTTGGTTTCTGGTGCCTATTTCGGTTATCTCTCCATCCACAGGACCTGCTGCAGGAGGGAAGGCCCCTGACCCTCGCTAAGCTCACTCACTGCTCACGAGCACACAGGGAAACAGCTTTTAAGGGAAACAAAAAAGGCTGCAGAGCAATTCTGTGCAGCGCAGGCAGACAGCACCACAGCGAGCGGAAGCTCTCTGGATACACCAGCACCTGGACACGACTCTCCTCTCCCCAGCCCTGCTGCCCGCACTCCTCCAGTTCCCACAGCCCCAGCACAAAGCTCCTGCCCCGCCTGGCTTTGCTCCTCCTGCCCAAGGTGTCTGTCACACCTCAGAGTCCTACAGCAGGGGCCGCGAGGCTCCTCTCTTCCATCCAGCAGCACCTCCAGCCCCAAGGCTGCAATGTCCCCTGCCACCACCAGCACCCCTGACAAAACCCTGGCCTGAGAAGGGCCAGCCCAGGCAACACCTGGATGGATTCAGAGGACCAAATTGCTGAGGAGAAGCTTGAACTTGACACAGGGAAAGTGCCAGCTCATGGAAAACACCTGGATAATCAAAAAGGCTCAACAACAATGCAAAGCTACCATGAAGGGTCCTCCTCTGACTGCTTCACTGACCCATCACCTCTCTGCTCACCCAGGCTTTGCCCAGCAGGAAATGGGGCTGGATTGTGAAGGGTAAAGCAAAAAATCATCCCAACTCAGTTCACTGCTTGATGCAACAGCAAACCTCACAGGCAACAACACAAGGATGTTGGTTGACAAGCTGGAAGGAAGGGATATGATACAGAGGGACTTGGACAGGCTGGAGAGGTGGGACCATGCCATCCTCATGAAGTTCAACCAGGCCAAGTACAAGGTCCTGCCTCTTGGTCTGGGCAACCCCAGCATAAATACAGGTTGAGTGGAGACTGGACAGAGCAGCTCTGAGGAGAAGATCTTGGGGGCTTGGTTGATGCTCCCCATGTCCGCTTGAGCCCAGAACCCCTCTGTGTGCTGGGCTGCACCCCCAGAGCATGAGCAGCAGCTCAGGAAAGGGATTCTGCCCCTCTACTGTGCTCTGGGGAGCTCTTAGGCAGAAGCTCTTCCCTGTGAGACTGCTGAGGCGCTGGCACAGGGTGCCCAGAGAAGCTGTGGCTGCCCCATCCCTGGCAGTGCTCAAGGCCAGGTTGGACACAGGGGCTTGGAGCAAGCTGCTCCAGTGGAAGGGATCCCTGCCTGTGGCAGGGGCTGGAGCTGGGTGAGCTCTAAGGTCCCTTCCAATACAAGTCAGTCTATGAGTCTATGTCAAGGATAACAAGAGCACCCAGGGCTCCCTTCACTCATTGCCATATTGAGTGAGGTCTCACTAATCCATGCCTGCACTTCCAGAGTGATTCAAAGGCCAGTGGCATGGAGCAAGAGGAGCAGTGCCATTCCCTGCTATGGGAGAACAAAACTACTCAAAGACCCTTCAAATGTTTCCCCTCAAGTAACGAGGCTCACAATGAAGCAGGAGAAAAATAACAACCGGCACTGAAACAACTGCTCTGAATGGAGACATTGACAGCTCAATTATGCCTTTCCTGGGGAGGGCAGCAGGACCTAAGCTGTGTTTCTGACAAGGTAGGAACAACTCGCTGAGTGATTCCACATCTGGGCTCTTGGTTTGCATTACCCCAGCTCCAGGCAGTTTCCAGCCCCATAAGTCACAGGGACCTTGGAAGGGCTGCAAGGAGCTCAGGTGCCATTGCCCAGGGCTGCCAGGCATCCCAGATCGAGGGTGGTGCTACACAGGGATGCTGTGATGAGATGCCAGCGGGTGTTTGGGGTTTACCCACCAGCTCCAGGCAGGCCTGCCATGTAGTGCATCGCTGTAGCAGGGCTCCCCAGATCCCTGCAGTGGTGCATACCAGCACACCTCTGCCCAGTGCATTCCCTGCGGTACCCAGGCTCCGTGCAGCCCTAGTGCAGCTGGAGCATTGTGCTTGCTCAGCACATCAGCCTGAGTGCTTCCAGCAGCCGGGATCAGGAGGGATGGGGAGGAAGCAGCTGCTATTTTTAACCTGCCTCATCAGCACCCTGCCACGTCAATGCACCTCAGTTGTGCTACGTGTGCACAGCTCACACCTCTCACAGGGGTTACAGGAGTCACCAGCACACACGGGTGGGATTTCCAGCAGCTGGGACATATTATCAAAGGATCTCTTCCATGAGCCTTTATTCCCACAGCCAGTGACCAATCCACTGGCAGGGATGCTCCTCTGCTCTAACTCTCAGCTTAGGGTACCTGATGCTGCCATGGCATTTGCCTTAAGCCCAGTGACCTGCTGACTTCCCAGGGACAGGATATCTTTAGGAAGGAGGTGTTAGGGGTTTGGAGGAGCCCTGTGGGCTCCTGTTCACACAAGTGACCACAAGAGGTTTGCCCAGGAGCAAGGCCATACTGAGTAAAATCAAAAGCATATCCAGCCCAGCATCCCATCCCCCATGGATAACTGGGGATGCACACAAACAGGGCAATCACATAATGTGTTTCCAATCATATTCTCCCACCCTCTAACAACATTCAGCTCAGGGGCCTCCCGAGCCAGAGGTGTTTTCTCTTGCTTAGTAAACCTTGACAGCTGTCATGACCTTGTCCAGTCTCTTCTTGCAGATGTTGAAAGCTCACAAGGGTTGACTATCCCATGGGAAAACTTCCCAAGTCTGCTCCCCTTTACACAACTGCTGCTCCTCCAGACCTCCAGGAGTTTCCCCACCGAAGCTCCCTGTACCCTGCCCCACACAGCCCAAGGCAGACCCCTGCCATGGCAGACAGCCCCACACACACGCTGGTGGCCACAGGACACTGATCAGACACCAGTGGTTTATAGTGACTGGACATCACTGTGGGAGCCAGCTGAGGAGCAAGCACATCCAAGGGGAGGCACAGAACAGAGATAGGCACAGAGGAGACAGGACAGAAGGGGCATGGGGAAAGCTTTTGTTGCCCCAGGCCTCCACCACCACTTCACCAAGTCCCAGCATCCCATTTGGAAACCTGAGGATCGTGCAGTGCCCCACAGATGCTGTCACCAGTGACCAGGCACTCTCACAGACCATGAGCAATGGGTCAGTCACATCAGTCATTACCTGCTCCCTGTCCTCTCACTAATCCCAAGATTACAGCATCCCCAGGCACATCTATTCTCTCATTAATCTGAGGTTTAAAGTATCCCCAAGTCGGCTTTGACGCAGTGCACTACAAGCACAAGGCTCTCCTCACAGTGATCCCTGGATTAGACAGAGGGAGATGCGCCTGTGGGTCCTTCCAACCTGGCTGGAATAAAGACTCTGGGAGAGGAAGGGAGGACTAAACATAGTGCATGTGTATAAATAAAAAGCATAAAGGGTGGGATTAAGTTTCATAATCAAAGGATTTATGTGATAAAACAACAACTTCACAGAGGTTCCTGGATTACTTAAATCCCAATCCACATGATCCCCAAAATAAACTGACATCATTCACGACAATAAAAATACCCGCCAGCTCTCACCCTGAACCCAGGCTGGGGTCAAGCACCTCAGGCTTTTCTGGGAACCACACGCAGGCTTTTATAGAGGTCACTGTGGTCACAGATTTCTCTTCACAAACTGACCGGGAGCTGGCACAGCATGAGCCAGGCTGCAGGTAGGGTACAGCCCAGGCTGCTTCTGGAATGTGCTCCCTGCAGGGGGGTGACCACCTGGTCAGGCTGTAATGGCACGGGTTGCTTCTGTCCCCACAGAACAGAGCAGAGGAGCCTGAACTTATCCTCTGCTCATGCACTCAGCGGCTCCGGGGTACCCACAGCCCCTGGTGAGCTCCTGGTGGGGGGACTTGTGAGGCCATGTCCTCGACATCAAGGCAGAGTCAGGCCAGCATCAGGGCTCCTTCCGGCAGTACAACAGGACAGTGGGACAGGGATAAAAGTGGAATGGGAATGACAGAGAGGCAAGGGAGTTACAGCTGGAAGTAACAGGATTACACTAGGAAAAGGAAATGAAGGCTTAGTGATAGATTTCTCAATGGCAAAATCTATTTGATTTAGGGAACACTGCTCAAAGAGATTAAAGACTCACTGGACATCAGCCAGCACACTGGGAAAAGAGGTGTGGGGAGCAGCTGAGGAGCAGATGCAGGGGGCCATGGCTCAGGGGATATGGAGACACGGCGCATCCCTGAGGCCACACAGCCCCTCTAGGGCAGGTACTCCATTGGCAGAGCCGATGGGAGACAGGGATATCCTTCCAGGGGTGGCTCTGGATCATGGCTGGCCCCACAGCAGGCCCACACTGTGGCCATGGGACAAGGGTCCTCTTCCAACCACACAACCATGTGCTCAGAGGCATCCCACCTGAACCCACATGGGCTGGGTCCCAAATGTCCCTCTCATCAGGGCAGGGAGCACAGAACAGGGGCTGTTGACACCATCCCTCCTCTGTCTGGAGGTATCTATGCAACGGTCAACCACCAAGAGGACTTGGGCACCTGCCAGGTGGGCAGCAACTCCACACAAGAAAGGTGACACCCAGAGCTTGAAGACTTCAGGGAATGGGCATTTTGGGTCAAGCTACTGGAAACGGGCCAATGTGGGGGGCCCCACATCTCTAGCAAGCACGTCTAGACGTGCAAGCTACTCGAACGGTTTGTTTGTATTCAAATAGTCTCAATTTGTCCTACTTCTGGCTGGGCGTTGAGCAGAATTGCCAATGAAGATGGGTTTATGCAGCAGAACAAACCAAGCTTATTTTGTGAGCATCTCTCACGAGGAACCCGCCTTTCAGGGCAGCGCTGCGAGCTCCGGGCCAGCCAGCAACCAGACAACCGGGCTGGAGCCTCACCCGGCTCAAGTGTGGGGATGCGGCTGTACCTTTGCAACTCCCTGGCAGCCAAAGTCGAGTTAACACAATGGCTGCACCTCCTTCATTAACAGCACTCTTGAGCACCGTAAGAAAGAAGCATTCAAGTGAATGCTTTTGAAAAGCCATCCTCATCCCGCATTTGCATTCAAATACCAGACCTATTTAAGCGACGACACTTCACTAAACCGAATTGCATAACCCCATCCTTCCCTCACTGACACACCACGGACACCCTTACTTCGAGCCTTCACCTCCGGAGCAGGATTTGGAAGGAATTTTGTTTCAAGACACGTTACCGACCACATCGGTTTAGGCACATTCTGCTTTCACGTGTAGAAAAAAGCAAGAACTGAATCATCTTCCTTCACTTGTTTTCCTCACTAGCAAGATCTACCATTTCAGAGCACATTCAGCCTTCCTCCAGCAGCACAACCGCATGGAAAAGCACAAGTCCTGAGCGGCATGAGATGAGGAGAAACTCCCCGCTGAGGGACAGCCACCAAACAGGCTCTTGAGGCTGATCCAGCCCGGCCGCAGCAGCAGGCATCCCTCAGATGAGTCCATTACCGCCGCACAGACCCTGCCGGGCCGTTTGCTGTGCAGAGCTGGGCTATGGTTTTCTCATAGAGCACACAAGGCTCTTCTGAAAACACCAGCGTGCAGCTTGAGGAAATCCACCACGGATTACCAGACTGGATCTTACCCCTGAAAACCCCTAGAACCCCCGGCGTCACTGAAATCACTCTGGGCTCACCTCAACCCTCCGTTCTTCTCGACCACAGAAACCACGTTCTCAGCAGGTCACAACAGGGCAGCTACAACCACATTTTTTTTGTCTGCTGCCTGCTGCAGCTGCCTTTTATAACACAGAAACAGCAAATTCATCCCTCCGCAGCCCACAGCGATGTGAGCCAGGCTCGTGGCCACGGGAGCTCAGCCCCTCCGGCAAAGCTTCCCTGCATCCTGCACCGGTGAAGCGTCTGCCACCCAGCCCCACATGTGACACACCAGGAACAGTGAGCCAGGGACACCCGGTGTGTCACCTCCCTGCTCTGGGCACTGATGTTCCAGCCACACACAGGCAACACGAACGTGCCTATGGCCATTTGCTGTGGCTCGCCAGGTACCCAAAGCTTTCCACTCCTGTATTAAACCAAGTATGCTCCTGATAAACCTTCCTTTTAGCCATGTGCTGGAGTAATAACATTCCCAAAGTCTGGTCCTAAATTTGCTTCCTCTTGAGCCTGAGGAGAATGAACCGGCACAGGAAAGCCTCTTTGGCTACTAATCAGCCAAACTACTATTCATAAGCCTTTATTTATTAGCTACTATTAATAAGCCTCCGTTTATTAGCTACTACTAATAAGCCTGCCCAGGCTCTCTGGTGTTCAGTCTGTTTTCTGAAGTTGGATGCAAGGGGCCAGTGCCACCGGGAGGGATGGAGGGGGTGGTTTTGCTACACACTGGCTGTGTTTTCCTCCTGAGGCAAGGATGCATGGGGAGGTTGGAGGCAATGGAAGCAGCTCTGGGCTGTCAGGAAGGGCAGCAGAGGCAGCCGCTGCTCCTGCCGTGTCACTCCTTCTCCAGCCCCGCCGGTGGAGCCTCCCTCTTTGTGGCAGCTGCAGCGTCATGAGCAGCCTGCAGCTCCCTTCAGATGCCTGATCCGAACATGGCCACAGCGTCTGCTCCGCTGCCCGAGCCTGCGGGAAACCGTGCTCAGACGCATCCGTGAGCTTCGCCGGGGCTGACACTGGCCATGTCCAACAGCTTTGGCATCTCCTCAACCCCCGCAACACGCAAGTCAGAACACGCAATTCTTCCTGCAGAGGCTTGCAGCAAAAATAGCCCTGAGACAACTATTTCATTCCATTTCTGTACCGAGAACCGCACCGGGATCTACCGTATTTCCCAATCTGACAACCCCGCTGCAGCCACAGGCCACCTGCGGATGCGCTGATGCAGCCGTAACCTAAGGAAGGCAGGCTTGAAATCGCTCCCGCCCGCCTCCAAGCTGCCAGGAGCCCCCAGCCCGTGAACCGGTCCCAGCCCCGGCCCCGCGGGGAAAGGGATGCGATCGGCCTGGGCTGGAGGCTGCAGGCGGGGTTAGGGTCGACCCGCTCCGCTTTCGATGCCCGGGTGGAGATGGGGGTAAGGGAACCGNGGTCCCGGCCCCGGCCCCGCGGGGAAAGGGCTGCGATCGGCCTGGGCTGGAGGCTGCAGGCGGGGTTAGGGTCGACCCGCTCCGCTTTCGATGCGCGGGTGGAGATGGGGGTAAGGGAACCGTGGTTCGCGGTTCTGCGGCCCGGCAGCGGCTCCGCTCCCCCACGGCACCGAGGGCCCAGCGCGGGGCTGGCCGGACCCCCCAGCCCAGCTCGGGGAGCCCAAAGCCGCGGCATCCGGAGGGTCCGGCGCTGCTGAGTCACCGGAGCGGGTCAGCGGGGCCGCACGGAGCCTCCGCAGGGCTGCCCGGCAGGCGGGAGCGGAGCCCGGCCCCGATGCAGGCAGCGGGGATTCGGCAGGTGCCGGGACCGGCGGCCCCCACCTGCTGCGGGGAAAGGGGCTGCGGCCCCGCGGCACTCACTCACCTTCCGTGGCATAGCTGTGGTCTCGCAGGAAACTGCTGCTGATCTTGCGGGTCTCAACGTCCTCCTCCATTGACGGCGGGCTGGCGGGCGCGGGGCTTCAGCAGCCGCAGATCCATCATCCCCCCCGCGCCCTGCTCCGCGGCGGCCGGCCGCGAAATGCCGCGGCGGTGGGGGGGGCGCGCAGGGGCGGTGGAGCCCGCTGGCTCCTCCCATACGGCACGGCTTGGCTCGGCTCGGCACGGTACGGAGCTCCGCCCGCCCCGTCGGGCACGGCGCGTCCCGGGCGGGAGGAGCGCGGCGCTGCCCCTGCCCCGGGGATGCTCCTGACCGGGGCTGCTCCACTCGGAGATGCTCCTGCCTCCGGGGGATGCTTCTGTCTCCGGAAAGTGCCCCCTCCCTGACCTGCCTGCCCCGGACACGAGAACTAAGCCGGGCTCTGACACCAGGTCTCTTCTTTGGCAGAAAAAGAGCCACAGCGTGTAAGTGCCGAGTGCCCTGGGAGAGAGGCTGCAACGAGGGCAATGGGGTAGCCACGCCAGCACACCCAGGCTCATCCCTGTCAGCTGTGGAAGGGGTTGGGATGCTCCGAGGCTGTGAAGGTGGGTGCGGGGCGGGGGGTCTGTGACACTGGGGAAGACACAAGCACAGGGGCTGCGGGTGAAGCACGGTGAGCTCAAGGTGAGCCACAGGAACCCCAGAGCTTGGCGCCCACCTCAGCAAAGCTGAGCTCTGCCACAGCACAGGAGCTTCCTTGACAGCCCAGTGCCACATCAGTGGGGACTGTTACTGGTACTGGGACAAGAGGAGAAATAAAGGATGCCGAGGGAATGGACAAAGATGCTGAATAACACTGTAAATACAGTGGTGTGCTGCAAATAAATTTCCTCTCCTAACTTGGTACATAATTAAAATCTCATTGGGAAGGTTCAAGATTTGACAGCCTCTTACTATTCAGCCGCAATCACACTGCCTCCTTGGGAGCTGCTGATTTCAGGGCAAGCACAGGAGATAACATCTCTGAATAAGAAGGACTCAAGTATGTCCGGTGTGCACATCATGTGGACAGAGCACTCGGCAGCACCACTGCATGGATGCCTTTTGGATGAGCGTGGATCCTCTCAGATGAAAGGCAAGAGAGAGGGAAAAGCTCTTTCTGCCCCGTGTGGTGACCTTGTGAGGCAAGGTGAATTCCCAGGCTCCCACTGTGCCTCTCTTCCACTTGCTGACATGCTGTCACATTGAGGTTGATAAAAAGCATTGTAAAGCTGCACCTTGGAGAACTCCAGCACTTCCTCACAATCATATATAACTTCAAGGATTTGCCAGTCAAGCACATCACATCACAGGCCATTCATTAATACAGGGATTACTGAGGTGACAAAACAGAAGCATTCATCAGACAGGCACAAGCCTGAAGTCTCCATGCCCAAAGCGTTCACTGAGCTATTCTGGAATTTGCATTCCTTGCTACAATCACCAGGCACATGTTTAAGTTAAGCAAACACACTGTATTTGTGGCTGGAGCTGCTCTCAGCTGCAGTGGGCACGATCCACCCTCAGTCACTGTGACATGGCACAGGACTCAGCCACGCATCCATGACCAAGCAGAGATGACTTTACCAAAGCCCTCTTGCGGGGCAGAAAGAGCCACAGTGGTAATGTCGTGCTTTAAAAACAACTTCTGCGCTGCTGGTAGCTCCTTGTAGATGCTACAGCACAGGGAACCAGACCCGGACACAGCACCACAGGACTCAGAACTGCTGCTGGCTCCAGGCAAGTCAACTGACGCCTCCGTGCTCAGTCTCCTGTGTCCAAAGGGAAGGGAAGGGCACAGACCCCCACAGGAAAGGAGAGAAAGAAAAGAAAGGTAAAACCAAACCACTACCCCCTGGAACCAGACTGCCTCTGCCTGCCACGAGTGTTTGCCTGCACTTGTGTGTGCTGGGTGAGACACCAGAGCAATCTGGCTCAAACAATCCCAGTGCCAGGAAAGAAAAACAAAGATGGATTTTTAATAAGCAGATATTACTGTATCACTTCCTCCCTTCAGATCCCAGAGAGCAAATCTCAGTCAAGTCACTGCCCAGCTGAGCAACAAGCTCCTGCAACGCTCGTGAATATGGTTTAGGAAACAAACACAAACCAGCAACCTCCTCCGTTTCATTTCAGCAGGCTCCATCTTCAGTGTGTTTCCATTTTAACAAGTGCCAAGTCCTTTCTCCCATATTAACTAGAAAAAATTTCTCTCCCCGTTGTGTATGAATTATAATTGCTATTCATAAGTCCTGCAAAGTTTTCCAGTGCACTGTATCATTTAAATACATCCACAAGCCACCCATTTGTTATGCAATGTGCATAGGAGCTGCATCATGAAATCCATTTATTCTCAGCTTTTTAAAATCCAGGAATGAGCCTTTACAGTAACTAAAAGCATTAGCTGTCCTAAGCGGGAATCCATTTGCAGATTAAATTCGCCAGAGGTCAGCTTGTAGCTGTCACTGCTTTCCAAACCCCTGGCTGTCTCCCATGTTATATACTTTGACATCCCTTGAAGAGCCAGGACACTTTCCACTCCACTGATTTTTGCTTCAATTAGAATAGGTTTAAGAGCTCCCATGCACAGGTTTCTGTGGGACCTCAGCAGTGTGTTAAGAATAATTGAATCAAGCCTCTGATTTCATACTCAGCACAAAACTTCCTTCACCTCATTTATTTTACCTTCACATCTAAGGCACTAAATCTATTTTCCTAATGACTGGTTCAGACATGAGCCTGATTTTTTTAACTGTTAAATATGCTGTTAGATAACAACATTTCTTCTAAACTTGTGTGAACTATTCCCATTGATTGACTGATGGGCAGGGCAATACTGGACAATGCCTGAGGCCAGTCTGCATGGAGCAGCCCTGGCCAAGGCTCCTCTTCCCCACTCTAGAGGACAGGGCGACACATGGTGGGAGTGAGGACACTGGGAAGAGGCATTAACTGTGCCCAGAAGAGATCATAATGGGATAAATAGTCAACTGCATACATTTGAGAGAGAAGTGTCATCTTTCTCAACAGTGCACTTTAATGCATACATAAACTAATTCTAAACTAATTAGAATTCATGCCAATCATTATTTCATCAAGTGATGCAGTCCCTCAGACCAGTATTGCCTTTTGGAAGGCCACTGTCACTCTAAAAACACAGCTGACTCCACACTGCTCTTTTCTTGTGTGGGAAAGCAGTTTTCTCCCCAGGACTGGGCCATGCTGCCTGACACCCCTGGAGCCTTGTCAAAGCAGTGCCCTGTCCAGAACATGGGTGGTTCAGTCCAGGACCAGGGACACAGACTCCATGTCAGGGACCTTCCTTTCCAGAGGACCACAGACACCCAAGTGCTTCACAGCAGGTGAATAAATATTGTCCCCACCATGCAGCTGAGCACCCAGGGAGATTGATGCTGCCTGTTTACAGCCCAGGGAGCCTGGGGAAGGCTTGGGAAGAGCTCATGCTGGCCAACAAAGACCATTCCAATCCAGCCATCAAGGGATGTGCGATGCAGTGTTTCTCCTCTGCCACACCAAGAGACCCGACTGATTTCACTACACTAAGTCAGCTTGTTTCTCACATTTTCCACTATAAGTCATGTAAGCAAGCTGGAGAAGCTGTAACCCATATCTGGGGTGAAGTCCCTATCACATGAACCTTAATTAGCATGACTTCAGGAAGACCAATAATTTACCGCATTAAACCAAGATCAAGAGAAGTGGGGAGTCAGGTCACACGCAGAGGGAGAGCTGCAACCCTCTCCTTCATTGAGTCACTGAGAACAAGGGTCAGGACCTTGGGGCAGAAAAGGGAAGACTCAGTTCATTGAATGCAAAGTAGAAGGCTTCTGCCTCCCAAAGGTCGCATGATAAATTGATGTGCCTGGCCCCCTCCCCAGACTGCACTGGTACCAGTACAAGCAGTACATGTGTAACAGCACTCCTGTACATAGCACTGCCACATAACCAGCCTGGCTTGGCGATGAGCTGCTCTCTAAATGCTTTCTCTCCGATCTCCAATTAGACTAACCAGCTTATGTGGCATTTTAGCAGGGCTTTCTCCATTTTTACTCTTTCCCTACTAAGCATTTTATGCCAGGGTCTGAAACCAGCATCCCTTCACATATTTACTGCTTTTGCCCTTTTTCAAGCAGCCTCATCCAGTGCCCATTGCCAGTGCTTCCCACTTGTTCTCTTCTGAGCCAAAACAGCAGGGCATCCTGCTCTGTGGGAGCACATTGTAAACATGGGATCCTCACCCCAGCACTAGCCAGAACTGAACAGCAGAGCAACAGGCATCACTCCTACAGTGTACAAATACCACAACTGTGGCCCTGCAATGTAAACATGGTGCTTCCAGGAAGAACTTTGTATGAATTACTTTTTCCTTTACTCTACAAACGATCTAGCCATAACATACTCAACATACTATTACCAAATTCTGTTATTGCTAATCACAGGGCTGAGCACATCCGACACCCCAGAATGGAACAGAATGCTTCATGCAGGTCCAAGACTTCAATGTCCTTTACAGGATAAAGTGTGAACAGTTTGTCACATGTTCCTCACATCAGAGATCTAATTAGCTTAAATACTTACATAGTAAATAGGATTTGCCATTTCTGAAGATTAAGGCCACATGTTACAGCATCGGTGCATCTGAACCAGTTGAGCACAGTCTATGCTAAGTAAGTTCTTGCTTGAAATCAGCTACTCTGAGCAGTGCTGCAGGTGAGTTCTTCTGCCAGTGCTGGGGCTTTGTCTGTTGTTTTGGGTTTGGCTTTTTAGCTGGAGTAACAAACTCCAGCGCACGTGACAGTGGGAAGTGAGGAGCATTGGTTGGGTATCCAGGTCTGAAACCCTATGAGACACCAGTGCAGCTCTCCTGGGGGCTATATATATAAGAGCACAGAACTAATGTACACAGCACTGTGTGCGATACAGCAATACCGACTGGTTCCTTGTCCCAAAGTGCTGCAGCAAAACGCAATAACAAGGGATAAAGAGGATGCAAGATGACACAGGAACATTGTTCATGAGACAACCATTATAGGAAGTCTAAGGCTGAATAACGAGAGCACAGAATGGAAAAATAAAGGCAATATTCTGTTTCTAAGATTTCCTTGGTTTATTTTCAGTTGGTGAGGAAAATCACCATTTAATTCCACTATTCCATAGAGTTGTACATCTCCCAAAATGCTTTATGTTAGATGAGGTCACCATACAGGAGGGGAACATGTGAACTGAAGTGGAACAGATACTGTGAAATTATATTGAAGGTTACCTGCTTCTCATCAGCCACTGCACAGCCCAGCCCTGTTCGTCTACAACAGATGATGTTCACAGGCTGGGCTCTGCCCATTGCTCCGGATGCTGCTGGTGTGTATGGGGTAAGCTGGCTTCTAAAAACTGATCCTTGTGCATCTCCCCCCAGCCACTTAAAGCGTTTCACTTGTCAAGCCAAAGGCAGAAACAGTTCCACAGAGCTAAGGTGACAATTGCACACTTCAGTAGTAGTAATAATAATACACTCAAAGCAAAAGTCTGCAACACCTTTACCCATCAGCTGCATGATCAAGAAACAGTGAAAGGAGAAGCTAGGATCAGTTTGAGCATAGAAAAAAGCAAAGTTTGTCATGTAATGGATTTATACTGAGCACTCAGATGCTTCCCCCAGTATCCTGGAATGAGGCGCTCTTGGTGAGAGTGACTATTTAGCATTTATTTCTCTTAAAGTAGCATTAAACATGCAAAACCTTGTATCGCCCCAGAGGAGGATTTTATTTGAAAGGATGTATGCCAGTATGAGACACCAACACATCTAGGTCGTTTTGAATTGTATATCCAAAACTGCAATTAATCTACTGCCTTCATTTTATTCAAACATGGGCTACATCAGAAAGTAATAAAACCATGGTATAAATTAAACCAGTCCACATCCTGTAGCACCAGCACAGTGAGTTTGATGGCAAAACTGTAAAACTTGGTGCTGGGGTTGTCACTATATACAAATCATTCTGCTTGTCCTCAAGTGTCATCCGGCAGTGGAAGAGAGGAGAACACCCGAATGTGACACCCTGCAGAGCCTTAAAAGTTTGCAGAGCTTCTCAAAACACTAATGTTGTAAAATGACTATTTGTGTGTCAGGAGTATTTACACACCATCTATCTCATGTCATTTGGAAAAACAAACCTGCAAAACTGGTAATTATGACATCCACAAATCCATCTGTTAAGTAGAGAGCAAACAAGACAAATGACTGTGTTATGGTAAACAGATTATAAACTGCCTGAGGGAAGGGAATCTAATTGCCCCAACCAAACCACAAATCAAGCAGCAGCACTGTCTCACACACGGGTACACAAACACTGGTTCCCTCCTGTACCTGCCCTTCCTAAAGCCACCTCCCGAATCATGCATGGTATCAATATGAGCAAGGAGGTCAGCACGACATGATGTATGAACACATACATTGCAATGTGATTATGTGATCGTTCAGACAACTATCTCCAGCAAGATGAGACTGGAACAACATCCAAAGTAACAGTGAATCCGATTGCCCCAATCCACATGGGAATCCAGGTTCTTTAATCCAATTTAACAAACAAAACTGATTTCATTCCTGTCATGTTTTTAAATGGCTCCTGAACGTTTAAAGGAAGAAGCATCACACATGAGAGTAATTGATTCATTAGCATGAACATATCAGCCCATCAGCCTGTGCTCTGGACACTCAGCATAGCACCAAAGCATGAAACACTGACCACCTATACTTCAGGCAATATACGTGCTCAGCTGGATGCCAGCTTGTGTGCAGCCTTACCACAATTACCCACCCAGAACAAGTACTTGTGCTAATTAAAAAGGGATTCGGACAGTGGCACACGATTTTACCCTGAATTCACTCATTGGCAACTCACCCTCTGCCTGCTGCTGTATAGAGCCACACCACTGCAAGGCTGTCCTGGGACAGGGACTGCACACCCGCTGCCCCCAGACTACCACAGCCATGTGCACCACAGCTCTCAGACCCCAACAGTGTGCCCAAAGCCATCCCCACACCTTGCCTCTCTCAGCCCTTTGACTCCACCTTGTCACAGCTGACCACAGTCAGGTACAATCCTGCTGACTGCAGAGCCTATTTTAGATCCATCCATGCACCATCATATGCAATTTTTGCCAACAGACTATGTCAAAAACATTTCCAGTGCTCCACTTGCCTGAGACTCAAATTTATGGGAACAAATATCAAGGGTATAACAGCAAAGTTCCCCTCACTCCTGCCCTCACATCCTCTGTGCCAGAAAAATACAGCCATGATATTCTATCGTAAACTTTCTCATGGTCTTCCTAGTCGTACACACATGAAATTTCATCAGCGTGACTTTTATGGCTTTTAATCTAGACAACACAGAGAGTGATGCCAAGCACAGCAAACCTTCAATGTCTTTCCTCTCAAGGACAGCTGCCCCTTCAAAAATCACAAAGGCAGCACAAAAAGGAGAAGACAAAGATTTGAGGGCAGCCCAAGCAGGACTGCAAATGGACTCCCCCGCAGGCAGCTTGTTTGACATGCAGTTGTGTGCGCTCACGCTAAGGGCACAGCACCCCAAAGACAAAGCGCTGTTCACCTCCGTGGTGAGAGGAGAAAGGGGAAGGCACAGGAACCCCCCGGGGATGCGTTGTGGGTCCAGGCAGGCCCCACTTACCCCACTCAGGGTGAAGCCTTGCTCTTTGCTCTGCACCAGGCATCCTCAGGTCTGGACCCATTTGCTCACAGGACTTGTCACTGTCACTTGTCATTGTCCTGCCTCCCTCCTGAAAACAAGCATCTCTTGGCAGCTCTTGATCCCTCTCCTGTGTGAGCTGGACAGCCAGCCAACCTGCTGCTCATGTCCTTTATAAGGATGCTGTGCAGATTTGTTACTGTTTAAAAGGCCTGTTTGAAACTATTTAGCTCTAAGTGTGTCATTATCCAGGTAGGCAGAGCCCATGGAATATGCACAAGGGCATTTGTAGCCAAGATCAGCCATGGTGTATCAAGAGAAGCTCTGGCACATGGCAACTGTCCCAAGGGACCACATAGGCAAGGACTGAGCACTGCAAGGACGAGTTGCTGAGCACAATGCTCCTTGCACAGCCAGTGATGCCCCAGCAGGACACTCCAGCCCCCGGCCCAGGCTGGTGAGTGGGGGCAAGTGCCAGAAGTCACAGAGCTGAGTGGGTCCAATGGCCACAGTGGTCTCACAAGCTCCATTTCCAGAGGAAAGTCACAGTGTCGTGCAACACTGCAGAAAGGGGGAAAAGCAGCACTGGAAACATGCAGGGATGAAAACTGGTGATGAAGTCCACGGGGGTTTGTAAGAAGTCACTAATGTGTGTGATTAATTCTACTGCTGAAGATGTGCTGCCCAGAGCTCCAACCCTGGCCCTATGATCACATGCTGGAAGAGGAAAAAGGGAAAAAGAGTGCTGAGCTGTATGTTGGAAAATGTATTACTGACTGCCATGAACTTGCATGTGAAAGGAACTGCTGATTGTGAATAAATCCACCATATGGCTTTACAAAGCTGATAGTGCATTTATTTCCCAAATATAGCAAGATCAGCCTACAACAGCCTGTCTTTCTTTTATAATCCACATTAGAAAATTATTCAGAGTACAGTATCATATATGGTTGGTTGAGTTGCTGTCACACAGTCACTGGTGTATCCAAGGCTTTCCTGGCAAGAATGGGGCCTCACGTACAGCAATTACACCTGCACAGCTTCACCACAGTATCATGACATCGAAGGAATTTCTGAGATGCTTTTCATGACTTTGCTTTAGCAAAGCTGCCTGCAGAGGAGAGAAAGGCTAAACCTCGGACTCTTGCTTTGGGAAATGCTTTCCCTGTCTCTACACATGGACTGGTGGCCCTTTGTGCCCACTGCCCACCTGTGACATCCCAGTGTGGGCTCAATGCAGACAGCACATGAGAACTGAGAGGTGGTCACTGGGCATTCACCATCAGGTCTGCCAGCCCAGGACAGCAGCTGAACCACCTCTAGGCCTGGTCAGTGCCAAACACAGCCCATAGTGCTGGGAAAGCGGATCCAGCAATCCCACCCGCACATGGGCAAAACTGTGTGTGGTAGGGACAGTATCCCTGATTTTTCTCACAGGGAGGTCACCCTGGCCATGCTCACCACTCATCGCCTGCTTTCCCCACGGTGCCTGAACTAACCTCACCCCAAGCCCACTGCAGGCACCCTGCTCGGAAGCTCAGCCCAGCAGCTGCATCCCAACCCCTGCTCCAAAGCGTTTCTAGCTGCACAACCCCAAACTGCAATCAGGTGTCTTCAGAGCGGGATGACAGAAGGTACCTTTGTGCTGATTTAAGCACTAACTAAACATAGATGACACGGGAACACTGTGAGGCTACAGCTGAACCCATCTGCAGTGGATGAAATAGAGTCACATAACGGAAATATCTCCAGAGCCTTAAGTACACGTTTAACTCCGCTCTTCCTACTGCTGGGGTGGTTTGATGTGCAGAACAGTAGGGAGCTCTGGCACCAGGCAGTCCAGGAACTAGATTGGAGGTGGCTGGTCAGTGGGACCAGGAGCAACAGCCCTGCACAGAAACCCTGGTCAAACTGCTCCAGTGATAGGATGAAGCTGCCACACTTGAAAGTATTATTGATAAAAAACCCTCATCAGTTTGTTAGTGGAGAATTAGACTCACAAACTGGTTTGGGTTGAAGGGACCTTAAAGCTTCTCCAGCTCCAACCCCTGCAATGAGCAGGTACCCCTTCTGCTGGAGCAGCTTGCTCCAAGCCCCTGTGTCCAACCTGGCCTTGAACACTGCCAGGGATGGGGCAGCCACAGCTTCTCTGGGCACCCTGTGCCAGCGCCTCAGCACCCTCACAAGGGAAGAGCTTCTGCCTAAGAGCTCAGCTCAGTCTCCCCTCTGGCAGGTTCAAGCCATTCCCCTTGGCCTGGCCCTACAAGGAAGCGGCTCCAGCTGCCATGGCTGTTCCCCAGCCCCGCTCCCCCCAGGGCCGGGTGGTGACGGTGTCAGTGTCCCACGAGGGAGCGGCGAAAGGAGGAGCCGGAGCAGCCGGTGCCACCTCCCGCGAGGCTCAGAGGGCGGCGCGGGGACCTCTGCACCCGGCGAGGCCGCCGCCGGACCCTCACACCGACACCGAGCGGGGCAGGCGCGACTCCAGCCTGGCCTGAGGGGCTCTGAGGGACCGGCAGCGGCGCGGGCCCGTTTCCAGTTCTCCGATTCAGAAACGACTCGAGGTGAGCCCCGACGAGCCGCGAGCGCCCCGCGCCGCCGCCGGCATCCCGAGCGCAGGGAGAAGCCGAGGAGCGCGGCCGCTGGTGTCCCAAGTGCCTGCCCTGCGAGCGGCCCAAGGATCGCAGCGTGACCCCTTCCCGGGGCTGGGAGACTTAGAGCTGAGCTCCGAACGGAAAAGTCACATCTGTCACAGGGGCTCGTTCCCTTCTTCCCCAGTGAGAGCGCTCCCAGAGCATCACCGTCCACACAGAAACCAAGGATCTTACTGTGCTCTGTGGCCAAAAATATACACTGAAAGAGTGTAACTGTAAGAAGAGAGGTCTGTATGCAACAGCTGGAACAGCTGGGCAGGGCTCTGCAATATGCCTCCTCCACAAATGAAGGGAAATGGAAGTAACAGAAACAAAGCCATAAGCTTTCTGGGAGTAAAAATAGTTTCACATACCATGCTCCATCATGCCTAACATTTTGGATAGGGAATTCACCTCTTTTCCCCCAAAGCAACAGTCCGTTTCTCCATGGCCATGCAATGTTACTCTCATTTACTGTCATAGAAAGGACAGACCAGGCAGTTGGATTCCTGCATGTGTGTGGCATTCAGACAGAGAAATTAAAGAACAGCTAAATCAGGAAACGCAATTATTGCAGAAAGCTCAATCTTAACTCCGTGTTCTCCTCCATCAGCCCTAAACTAATGGCCTCTCTTCACATAATTATAGACTATTAGTTACACCAAGCCATATTTGCATACTTACACAATCTTGCTGTACCTCTAAGGCACATACCATTCTGTAGTATTAACGCTGCTTCAAATTTAATTTATGTGGGTTTACTCCATGGTAATTCAGGACCTCAATGAAGCTCCCAGCTGCTGGAAGTGGAGCAGAGCTCCCTGCTGCTCACCCAGCTCCCTGCAGACTCGTGTCTGGCACAGCTGCAGCCGCGGGCACCACACTGGTACTGGTCTGACAGCCACGGGTTGCCCTGGCATGCCCTCAGGAGAACTCCAGCAGGCTCTGCTCTCTCTCTGGGATGATGGGGATGGGGACAAAGGCTTTCTGTACCAGGGCAAAGTGGAGCTGCACTACAGGCTGGTGCCCATCCTCACCAACGGTTGCTGCCCTGTGCCTTTGCTGCAGCTGCAGCTTGGGCAGAGCCCCTGGGCATGGGTGCCGGCCCTTCTGTACAGGCCTTGAAAGACACATTCATCTTCAAATGCATAATATTTGCACCCACGATTATTTAAGATCTATTTATTAAAGTGCCTTTCATCCTCTGTCCTCTGCCTAGCACTGCAGCTGCTCTGTGCTCATGCAGCTCCAACAGCAGCTGCCCAAACAGCCAGAAAAATCTGGAAGCTACTGAAAACGATTTCAAGTTGTTGTCCCATCAAATTAACAATGCAGTTGAAGATCTCCTAAGAACAGCAGCAGGTTTTAAGGGGAGGATGAAATGGTCACTCATCTAATCACCCACGAAACCTGCAGGACTGGTGATGCTTCAAACACCACCCTGAAAAAGGCACAAAAGTACATTTCTGTTTGAATTCTGGATGAAAAATGTATGCATGACTCAAAGCCTGGCAATTGTATGACCTCAGAGAACTCACTTGCCATCTTTGTGCTTGCTTCCTCATCTGCAGGAAAGAGGATTCTTAAGTCAAAGGCTTTTTCCCCTGGAGGTTACCTAGCTGAGCATCCTCTAAGAGAAATTTTCAAAGGAAGAATTCCAGAGTTAGGACAAGTTATTGACCGGGTTAATTTTATCTACTTAGAACTCTGGCAAAAGTGAAATTAAACCAAAACCTCTACACTGTCTGCTTGGGTTAAAACAGCAGCCACAGGAGATGTAATAATTTAGCCTCAAGCATCACCCTCTGCCCAGTCCCTGTGGCCTGACTCGCCCACTCCACATCTTCAGCCTTAGGACATTTCAGGTCACAGCATCAGGAGTCATGGTAGGTGCTCCCCATGGAGTTTCACTAGAGACACACTGTGGGCAGAGACAAGAGCCAGTTCTCTCTAAACCAGCCATAGCACACATCCCTGCTGCATCCAGCTGGATCTTCCTGTGGCTTATGGGTGCGGCTGGCGGATCCATCCATGCACAGACGCAGACCAGATGAACATGTCTGTAGAAAGCTGGGTGTCAGGAAAGGGTTTCCTTCATTACCTAGCTCCGGGTAGGGCACACAAGGAATATTGCTGTGGTTCCACGTAGGGCAGGAGCAGCGATATGAAATTTTGGTCTCAAGGAGCTGTTTGCACGGCTGCAGATGATTCACAAAGCTGACCGACAGCAAACACACAGGCACCGCGGGGGGCTGTGCACCAGCACGGAGCCCTTCCTGCTGGAGAAGTGCCCTGAAGGGAACCTCAGCCAACACAGACCCGCTTCTCTGCATTCCTACACAGAGGATAGAGTTCAAACGCTGCTAAGAACACTTGGGTTTTCCCAAAAGCCGCAGAGCTCTTTTGCCAAGACCTGGGAAAAGGCTTGACGGGAAAGGGCACCGGGAACCAAAAGCAGGCAGAGCTGCACACGACGGTTTCATTTTATCGGGAACAGGCAGATGAACCAAAGGCCACATTTACAAACCCGACAAACGCT
This sequence comes from Agapornis roseicollis, assembly GCA_002631895.1. Taxonomy (NCBI): domain Eukaryota; kingdom Metazoa; phylum Chordata; class Aves; order Psittaciformes; family Psittacidae; genus Agapornis; species Agapornis roseicollis. The sequence continues at coordinate 30,484 of NDXB01017096.1, forward strand.
CAGCAGCACAACCGGAACGTCTCCCCGGCCCCGTCCTCCTGCTCCCCCCCTGCGCAGGGCCGGCAGCGACCCGTGGGGCACTATCAGGACAAACGGGACCGCTCCCCACCGTGCAGCCCCCTCGCCCCCTCCCCGACGAGCGGCCCGTTACCGCCGGCCCCGCCGCGCTCTGCCCGTACCTTCCGCGTGGCAGCTGGAGGAGAGGACGGCGCCGGGCGGCCGGAAGAGGTACGGTATGTACCGGCAGAAGCATTTCATCTTCCGAACCGCGAGCGGGGAAAGAGGAAACAAACCCATACAGAGACCGAGAAACACGCAAACCACCAGAAAACCCTGCAGGGGAGGAACGCAGCCGCTGCTCAGGCCATGAGGACCCCCGAGGCCCGGGTAGCTTACACGGCGGGGGCTCTCTGCGGAGAGCCGCCCAGGCGGACCCCACGCAGCCGGCCCGGCGGCTGAGCCGAGCGCTCCGGCCCGGCCGGCCCCGCCGCATCGGCGGAGGTGCGGCCGGTAGCGCTGACTCAGCCCGTCCTGCTCGCGCACAGCCCGCACCGCGCCCGGCCGCGCACCCCAGCACCGGCAAGGGCCGGGGGCTCCTTCACGGTGTCCCGGTGGTGCCCCCGCCGCCGGCAGGCGCGGCAGCGGGAGGGAGATGCCCCAAGGACAGGAGGGCCGGGCCTGCGGTAAATCCGCTTTCCTCCCCGAGCGCGCCCCACAGCTCCGGCACCGCGAGAACCGCGGGGGCCGCTGCTCCTCATCTGGGCGCCAGATCCAAGGGCCTGGCCGGGGAACAGAGTAAACCATGGGGAGGGGGACGCCTGCGCCACGACGCGCACATCCGACATCCAACCGCGACGGGAAAACGCTTTCTGCTATGGCACGGCCCCTTCGAGGCAGTGCTCCGGACTCGGGTCCCTCAGCACCCATCTGAGCCGGCAGCACTGACCCGGGTCAGTGTTTCTAACGCCTTTCCAACCACAACCCACTCCTCGAGGCAAAAACCTCTTGCGTCTGAGCACACTCCACGCTCTGTCACAGCTCAGGGGCACAGGATGGCAAAAAGGCACTGCCTCAGGGGGGGAAGTGGGAGAGAAACAACGCCCTGCTAACACTCACCCCTTTGTTTTCGGGCTCCTTAATTACTCTACAGACAAGGTTTTGACCTAAGACCAAGCCACTCACTGCTCTTGCCTGCCGCTGTTGCCTCATGTGGAACCCCGGGCGGTTTTGCTCTTGGGTCTCATCTCCTGGCTGCAGTCTTTCTACCTTTGGCAGGTGGCAGCACGACTGCATTTATACCGTTTAAAGAAATGCAGAGCACCTGTATCAGAAGAGAGACGTTGTATTTCACTACAGTATCTTTACTTAAAATGCCCTCCCTGGATGTGGAAAACCAAACAGGTCTGAGCTGCAAGCTATGGCAACTTGTTCTGCTTAGAGGTGACAGATCATTCTGCATCACAGAGAGTGAAGGTGGAACATCAAGTGCTATTTGGTTTCTCAGGTCCATGCCAGGAAACAAGAGACACTTTTTCATAAAGCAGTTTTCATGGCAAGTCACTTTATGTGTTCGTGCATGACTCAACAATGAGATTATTTAATACACTGGCTGGAAACATGAGCGTCTGCCTCTCAAGTCACAACCTCCCCTTTCTCTGCACATAGTTTGCTCTCTGCCCATGCAGGTGTGCACTGTGAGAATAGGGCAGCACACACCGTGGCACACAGAGACGGCACCTCCAGCACCGCTGCTGTGCCACCGACACAGTCGCCCATCACGCACAGCCCAACCTGCTCCTTCTCCAGGGATGCACATCCACTGCCCTCTGGGCAACTTGTGCCCGTGTTTTACCGCACCCACCGTTCAAAATGTAAGATCATTGGCTCTGCTGGGAGGGTTAAGAGAAGAGGGATGGGATCGAGGCTTCAGTTACCCTTGAAGGATAAAGAAATGAGAATAAAATATGAAATGGAAAGGGAAAAGAACTAATGTATTAATGGGCAATACAATAAGAGAAAGGAAGACAAGAATGTGAAATGAGAATAAGAAAATGTAGGAAAATGCCTGGTAAGACATTCAAAATGAAACAATCTTACAAAGAAGTTGAATGCATTGATTTAACTTTAAAGTCGGGAAAGTTGAATGCATTCAGTTCAATTGTCCATGTTTTTGCAGTCCACATCTTGGCTAAATGCTGAACAGATGCACTTGCAGAGGGAGAAGTGCCAAAGTGAGTGAGGAGCACAAACCACCCTGAAAGCTAGTGAGCATGGAAAGGGGTGTCTTTGTGCCCCCAAATCCCACAACTGCCTACATCAGTCCATCCGACACAGATTCTTGTCTATACAATTGTATGCTCTACAATTTATTTTAACTCCAGAAACAAGAACAAGCACCAAGTTATATGTAAGTTATCCAGAAACAGATTCCAGTCACAGATGTCATAATGGGAGAAGCTGTCTCATAATTCCCTGAAAAAAATCTGTAAATAACAGCTGAGATCTATGTCAAAGGAAATCTATGTCAAAGACTGTGGATGTGATTGAGCCATAATGCTCTAATATAGTTCATTTTAGAAACCCATCTCTTTCAAACACAGAAGTGCATAATGAAGGCAGAACAGGAGGAGTCTTAACTTTGCCAGCAGTTCTCACCAACATGCAAACACCACACACACACACACACACACCCTGTACACTGACTGAGCAAAATGCACATCGCAATTGAGTCCCTATTGACTCCAGCAACAAAAGGAAAAATAAACTTACCTTCTGCCACCCCAATATCTATAGTTCCTTTCACTTGACTAAAGCACCACAGCACATCCTGCATGAAGTTTCCAAGTCCTGCCAGGGAAACACATGCAGAAAGGAGATAAGATATGGTCACACTGGGATATAGCTTGTCCTGTTTAAAATGAACACACACACACACACACACAAACTGGCACACAAATGTCTGCGATCCCTGCAGGAAAGTACATGTTTGCTCACCTGGTACCATTCTTCCAGACGAAGTGCAAAGCTAGCTCTGCAGAGCTGGAGGCATCGTGCCCGCGCTGTGAATCGCTCCTCTGTTTTCTCCGTTCCATGGCAGGGCTAATTCAAAACCGGTGCAATTGGAGCCCGTCCCTTCTACATCACTGGCAACACCACAGAGGAGTCAGGAGGCCCCTTAGTCACAGCCTTTGTCACAGCCTCCCTTCACCAGAATACTAATGCCCCCATCATTCCTAGCACTGTTAGAGACAGAGGGAAAAAGAGGACTACTCCTAATACCACACAATATTTCTTCCAGTCACGGTGTAGTGGGAACTGCTTGGCAATGAACCCAAGCAGAATGAAGCCTCTTTACAGGACACCATAATATCGTAATCAAATTTCATCTGGAATGAGATGTGTGCGGTAGTTGCTTTAAAAGAATGCTATGAGCATTTTTATTATAAGGCCAACTGTTAAGCTGTGGCTCTCTCAGCTGTGCTTGCTCCTGTTGCAATACTCTGTGTTAAGCCACTCTGAGAGAAACCAGGGTTTTATCTACTGCTGCTCCTCATTTTTTTTGACAGCTCAGCAGAATTTCCCTTTCTACAATGCAGTTTTCAGTGCAGTACAAAGCCCCCACTGCCTCAAAGGACAACTTCTGTCCTTCTGTCCTAACACACATTTTAACTAAAAGCCATTTCCAGATCTGAAGAAAGCCGCACAGTGGAGCTGTGAGGACAGGAGATGTCCTTATCCCCGTCACATCCAGGTGGAGCATGGCACAGACAAATTGTTCCACAGTCAGCAAATGTGATACGGGATTCACTCAGTGAGGGGATCGTGCCAGGGGAGACTCAAACTTGTTACTTCCCTGCGAAGAGAAGGAAAATATGGGATTGGGAGGTAATGGATAGCTGGAGATACAACGGAGTTAACTGGACTATATCATAGCCTACCCAAATGTCTTTGTGAGATTTCTGCCTTGTTTTATTTAAATCATTATGAGCTTTTGTGTATTGATACAAGTAAATATATACCACATGTATTAAAAGTAATATAATCATATAAGGAGGAAGTTCTTCCCTGTGAGGGTGGTGAGGCACTGGGACAGGTTGCCCAGGGAAGCTTGCACACATCCTTGGCTGAGTTTGAGGCCTGTGGAACAATAAAACAGGGTAAAATTCTGTGTGATATTTGAGAAGAGACCTGGGGAGGGGGAGCAGTCTCCATATACCTTTTATTTCTCTCCTTCCCACTCCAGCTATGGCTCTGAAGATGTCTTCAGTTCATTTGTAGCTGTGAGTGCAATAATATGTAGAGATAACTGAGCTGGAAGACAGGTTGATAGACGCTGATACACCCTGTTCTTTGCGTGGATTTTGCAGCTGACTTTGCACAAGTATTGATACCCCATAATGCTAGTTTAAAACTGAGGTCACCAGCACAGTATAGAGACTGTGCTGTGCAAGGGGGATCTGCTTATTGAAGGAGGGTCAGAAACCTGTGTCTCAAGATTGCTCTTCAGTGCTCTTTCTAGTCCACTACTCCAGAGGTCAGAATGAGTTGACAATAGGTTGAGGAGAATGAGGAGACGTGAGGATAACAAAAGGAGCCTTGTGCTAATATTTGAGGAACACTGAAACCTACAGAGTTGTCACCTCTTAGTCCTGCAGCCAGCCAGAAAAGCATAGTGAGTTTTACTGTTGGCCCAGAACCCTCCAACAGCTGCTGCTGGCAAAGCTCAGGCTAATGAAATACATTCCATCTACGAAATACTGATTTGTGTTCAGTGAGCACGTCATCAAAAGGCAAATGGGTTACTTGGAGAGCTGGTACTTTGTATGTTATAGAAAGACAGGGACAAGGACACTGTTGCCAGTGGATTTGTGCAAAACATCATGATTTTACAGTTTCTTTACCAGGAACAGTATTATAGAAGGGATAGAGCTTCAGTCAATCTTACATTGATATACACATGCCGTTACCCCGCATGCCCTCCCTCTGGACACCCCCCTCTAGCAGACTTCACCTCCAGCGACGACGGGGAATGCTCTCTCCTGCTCGCCCTGCAGAGGGGAGCATCAGCCCGCAGTGACCCGCTGTGGCTGACGGCAGAATCGCTGTCCCCGGGCAGCGGCAGGAAAGCGCTGGGGAAACTACATGAAGCCGAGTAAAATATCCAACATGCCAGTATAATCTCGATTAAATATTATATCGATACCTACTCTTTTAGATGTATATCAACACCAAAGCTTTTGAACAAGCATCCACCTGCAATGTATACAAGATACCTCCAATTCAGTAGAAGTTTTGTCTGTGTGAAATGGAGCCCGCCTAAGCCATAAGACATGCCAGCAATGGATATCAAATCTGACACATAGAAGACATACCATAATGTTAAAGTTCACCAGCTGGTTACAACTGAGATGGCTGCTGGGTATAACTGCGCTTCTTTTAGGGCTGAAGGTTCTGGGAAATACATACTGTAAATATGGTACAGGTTGGGTAGGAGCGAAGGATTTCAGAGTGTCAGTGGAGGGCGCTTGGTTTGTCGCAGAGGCCTCTAGAGAGGGCTGAGCCTTGCCTCATCTCCATTAGAAGGCACCAGAGATCTGCCGAGGTGCTCCCGTGTCAGCCGCGGGAGGCTGACGGTGGCTGGTCCCCACGACAGTGCGGTGGGGAGCCCGAGGTTCTGCTCCGCATGGTTCAGTGCAGCCACAGCCCCACAGCTCCACAGTGAACGCTGCGGCACCTCGGAATGTCCCTTCTGCTTCCGAGCACTGTGTCACCAGGAGCTCACCTCCAACTGTTGCTCAGAGATGCCCCTGAGTGGTGGGAGCCTGGGGTGGGACAGGGCATCTGCTGCTGTGGCATGCCTGAGTCCTAATCTCCTCTTGGTTTTGCTGTTCTCAGGTCTGCCTGCTATGAAGTGTCGGTTTTGTTGTAAGAAACCTAAAGAAAATCTATACAAATGACTCTGATGTAAGCTCTAACATGCATTTCGGACAGGTAGCTCATAGGTACACACGGGACAGGTGGCACCCTTCCCTCTCTGGCAGGTAGTTGCCTGGATACAGATATGACAGTTCTGCATGCCATGTGTTACATCTAATAGGAAATTTCCTGCATTTTCCCTAAGTTCCAAAGTTGGACAAGTGGATGCCGGTAGCAATGAAGGAGGGTTGTGAGTACAACTACAGATAGCAGAGAAGAAAACTGCAGTTCACTGTTCCCTATACACAGCGCCCTTGTTCTGTTCCATGGATTGGTGCCGTAGGACACCAGTAAGCTCAGTAAATGGGTGTCTGCTTTTGGGACAGATTTCCATTTTCTGTTCCCACTGAAAAACTTCCAATACTGGGAAGTGCCTCTGGTTCCGAACTGGCAGACAGGGGAAGCTCCATTCCTTAAGAAAACTGAGGGCAAAGTTTTACTGGCTTATATTGTTGTTTTGATTGCAGGCCAGGCAAAGCCCCAGCTGAGGACCTGAGCCTTTGTCTGCTATAGAGAATGAATCCCGGCCGGTTCCCAGCCAGTTCTGAGCCGAGCAGTGTTTTCCCATTTCCCAGCAGTGCCGGGCAGTGCCAGCTGGGCTAGAGCTGGTCAGAGCAGAGGTTGGCTGTTCCCCAGAAGCCGCTGCAGCAGAACTGCCTTCTGCTGTTCCCTTGGCCTGCTCTGGAATTCAGCTTTACTATTTTATCTCTGCCAATGTACAGAGATACTGAAGCTCTCCAGATACACACACACACAAACACGCAGAGAGCAACCTTTTCACTTCTGACACCAGTAACTGTCCTGGTCTTGTCTTGGGTTCTGCTTTTTGTTGGGAATAAAATCTTAAGATCAATGTTTAGAAAAGATTTCTAACATCTCAAGGCAAAATCAAAATCAAATTTCATGTAAATCGCTGTTGTGAGACATCAGATAGGAAGGATCCTCATTGCAGCAAATTTCAGTCCATTCAGGAGACGCTGTTTTGAACATGCAGAATAGTGCAGGGGGATGCTCTGGGAGGTGAAGTTTGACCTTGGGCAGGGGAGGGAGGCTGGAGCATCTCCGGTGCTGGAGCTGTAGGTAAATCATTAAACGTTCCCTGCAGCAGGAACTTGTTATCCTGCCCACCAAAGATGTTTTCATTTCACCCACTTTGTTGTTTGGTGTCTGAGCAGTAGCTGTTGGATCCCCATCTGTGTTGTAGGGGTGAGCAGTTGAGGCAGGAGCTGATCAGCCTCGGGGCCCTGTATGGTTCTCACACTGGGGCTGGTGAGGACACGTCCCCTGGTCCAACTCTGCAGTGATTCCAGCTTTCTTCTCCTCCCGCAACCCATGTGTTTAATTTTCAGATAACTTGATTTGCTGCATTGGACTAAGATTTGAGACTTTCAAGGGGACCTGAGCTGTGCTTCAGCTTGTTGGTTCTTCTCCAAGTAACACATGAATACGGCTAAAATTGGATAATTACTCTGACTTGTAGCAGCCCTGGGGCAAGGACTGCTCTCCCTCAGAGCCCTGGGAACCTGAGCCTGCTCTGAGCACTCAGGAATGAGAGGAAAAGCTTGATGCCCAAAGAGTATGGAGAATGGGATGGGAAATCTGCTTTGGTGAGACCCCCACTGCAGTCCTGCATCCAGCTCTGAGGCAACAGCACAAGAGGGACGTGAAGCTGTTGGATGAGTCCAGAGGAGGCCATGGAGATGCTGCAAGGGCTGGAGCAGCTTTGCTCTGGAGCCAGGCTGAGAGAGCTGGGCTGGGGCAGCCTGGACAAGAGAAGGCTCCTGAAGGGGAGCCCTGAGAGCAGCTCCAGTGCCTAAAGGGGCTGCACGGAACCTGGAGAGGGGCTTGGGACAAGTGCCTGTGGGGACAGGCCAAGGGCAATGGCTTGAACCTGCCAGAGGGGAGACTGAGCTGAGCTCTGAGGCAGAAGCTGTTCCCTGTGAGGGTGCTGAGGCGCTGGCACAGGGTGCCCAGAGAAGCTGTGGCTGCCCCATCCCTGGCAGTGCTCAAGGCCAGGTTGGACACAGGGGCTTGGAGCAAGCTGCTCCAGTGGAAGGGGTCCCTGCCCGTGGCAGGATGAGCTTTAGGGTCCCTTCCAACACAAACCAGTCTGGATTCTGTGAATTGGGGTGTCTGTCTTTTTACAGGACCCATTCAAATAGGAAAGGAGGAGATGGTGCTTTCTAGGTCTCAGCCCTGCACAGAGTAGAGTAACTTGAGCTGTGCTCAGCCGGGACCCGGCGTTGAGCAGGGTGTGAGCTGCTCCCCGCAGTGCCCCCACCGGCTGGAGGGGGAGAGCTCCGCACCCCGCGGCCTGAGCCCCCCTGAAGGCGAACCTCCTCTCTCCGGGGCAGGCTGCACCGGGGCGAGAGGAGCCTCAGCGCCCTCCCTTGTCAGATCCCTCTCTTGTCACCGCAATAAAACCCGGTCGCACGGTACCCTTTAAGCAGAAGGAGCCCAGACGGGCCGGCAGCAGCGGCGCGGTTCGGGAGCCCACCTCCTGGCGCGTTTCCTCCCACCGATCCGGAGTGACCGGCGCAGACCGTCCTGTCCCGGCCCGGGCACAGCTCACGGGCTCCGGAGCAGGGATTCGGGCTCGGTGCCGCAGGCTCCTCCCGCCGCGGGCGGGGACCCTGCGGCCGCTCCGCTCCGTTCCTCCGGTTGCAGCCGCCCGGCCCAGCCTGCTGGCCGGTCCTGCCGCCGCCACCCCGGTCGGCTCCGTTCCCTCCGAGGTAGGTGCCTCCCTCGGCAGTGCTCAGCCCCACTCCGGGGGGTCCCAGCGCTCGTTGTCAACCGCGATAAGAGCTCAGGGCTCCGGGGACAGGCTCCGGGAGGACGCGGGCAAAGGCGGCACCGGCGGTACCAGCTCCCATCCGTGCCGGTGGCTGCGGGAGAGTTCCGTCACCTGCCCTTTCTCTGGGACAGAAGCGATAGGAAAGCGCTCTGTGCTGCTCTTACTGCCTGGTCCCGGTTGTTCAGCAGCACCCCCCGCCCTGAGCAGCGCTTAAGCAATAATGAGGCTTAAGAGAAACTATTTCCGACCCCCTCTGAGCTGCGGTCCCCTTCCGAGGAAGCGCGGTAGTGACCCATCAGTGGTAACTAACCCTGCTCGCCTCGCGTGTGAAGGTCTGACCCTTACCTCGGTGCTGCTGAGCACTCTTCCTTGTCGGAGAGCACAGCCTGCTCATAAAGCCCTGGCGGTGGCACTAAGGTGGGCACATGTCCTGCCTTCTCCAGGAAGCAGCAGCAGAACGTTGCTCAGCTCTGCTGGGAGTGACCCCTGGGAATCACCATCAAGGAGGCATTGGCTTTGCACCCAAGAGCTGTGGAGAGAGCGGAGCCTGAGCTGAGCACATCATGGGAGCAAACACTTCCAGCAAGTCACCCCCCTTCGATGAAAACGCAGATGGTAAGAGCTCTTCCCAGTCTTTGTCTTGGACTGCAGAGTCCACCAATGCAGAGATGGTGACTCCAAGAGTTGCCACCAGCTCCTGTGATGGAGTTGCAAACACCCAGAGGTTTTGGTTAACCAGAGGCATATCAGTGTCCGCTGCAGCAGCATGTCCTTGGTCACCTGCAGAGCTGTGGTCCATTGTCAGGTGGTGCTTTTGCCTCCTCTCTGTGCAGCTGAGCACTGGGAGCAAGTTGGCAGAGGTTTGGTTTTGAGATGTCTCTGGGATGCTGTGTGGTGTGTTGAAGGCAGTGAGGAAATGCTGTGCTTGTGGAGGTGAGGGAGGTTCGTTCTGAAGACCAAGCACAAGGAGGATAAGTATGAAGTGTGACTGGAAGATAGCTTCAGCAATGCATGTTCCTGTTCCTGCTTTGGGCTTGGTGGGAGGGACACAGAGAAGGACCGGGTCAGCAGAGGTGGAGGTTCCCAGTGGCTGGGCAGCTCTACCCACTGGGACTTGGAGACGAGAATGAGGGCTTGGTAGGCTGGAAAAGGAGAATACGTTGCTGAGAGCAGTGCTGTAGGCCAGTGTCACTGTGCTGCCAAGAGTATAGTCAGTCATTAAAAGATTGTTCCATAAATGTATTTTCTATTGCATGACTCAGCTTGCTCACTGCCATATGCGTTTTCACCTGGGGCAGTAAATCTTCTCAGGCCAGTGATTTCTTATGAGAGACAGTTCTGTGCTTGGAAAGGGCTTGGTTTCTGCAAACAAAACCTAGCAGCATGTGAAGCCCCTGTGAGCCCTGTGGCAAAGGGCACTGGGCTTCCCAAGTGTCAAATGCTGTGCCCCATGTTTGTGTCTTGCTGGGAAGTCAAGGGAAGGACCTGGTCCAGGCCATCTCAAGTGGTTCAGTGTTGAGCTGTTGAGTTTCCGTGAGCTCAGAGGTCACCCTTGCACTCAAGTTGCAGTGCCCAGTCTGGTGCATTTGTGCTCTCATGGCCCTGCCCCAACTTAACAAGTGGTGGTATGTTTTTCTCCAATTAGTTGTATTTTAATCTATGGGTGGAGAGAGAAACCCAGCTGAAATTTCTCGGCAAATTTGTGACCAGAGACTGCATCACCTTCAATGTCATAATCTTGTCATTCAGTTAAGAGCTGCTGCGTACAGCAGGAAGCAGGACAACGGCTCCTCTGCTCCATGACACTGTGGGGTCGCTTCCCAGGCTGAGGCTGGTGAGGAGCAGCTCCACTTCTTCAGCTTGTGTCATGGAGAGACTTTTCCTTTGGGACATACGTAGATGTCAGCAGCAACAGTGTGAGTGGTGTCAGTGCTCTGGTGCACAGCTCAAATCCCACCTCTGCCGAGCTCATGAGCATTTTGCCATTCCACCCTGGCATTGGGTCTGTTTAACCACCACCCCCCCCCCCCCCCCCCAACCGCCTTTT
>NDXB01017096.1:41425-80252 GCA_002631895.1 Agapornis roseicollis
CCCCCCCCCCCCAGCAAAGCAGCTTGTAGAATACACACGCAGTTGCAACAAGGTGAAACCTTTTGCAAAACAGGGTCGTGAAGGGGCTGGCTTGAGGGTGGAAACATCTGGATTTATATTGTGCTAAGTGGACCCCTTTATGCTGTGCAGAGACAGGCACACAACAGGGCCTGTGCTCGCTCCTTGTCCTTTGGCTCTCACACAGACACGATGCCTCCTGCAAGGTTTTTCCAAATCACTGTTGCTGTAATTGGACTGTTTCCTGTGCACCATAAGTTTTATTTGTCAGGTGACCCCCCCGAGGGGCTCCGGTTGCCTTCGGCTGAAGCGGAACGACAGTAGTGTTTTTCTCTTGGTGTTTCCTCCGAGTAGGCACAGTTGTGCATAATAAGCTCATGAGATGAAAAGAAAATATAACGAACAGAAGGTTCAGTGCTCCAAGGTGATCTCAGCTCCTGATGCAGGCAGGATAAAACCATGTGAAAGCCAGAGTTTGTTTGTGCTGCTTCTGGGCATAGGGGTGTGGAAAGCATCCTGGGGGATGGCAGCCAGGTATCCTCCCCAGCTGGCCAGATCTGTTGGAAGGAGCAGAAATACCACTTGGCAGGTAGAGATCAGGTTCTTGGCAGGACTGACTTGTCCCTGATAAGGACGTGTTTTGGGGCTGGTTAGGTTCTGCATTTGTTTTTAATCTAGCTATTGTTCCTTGAACTTGGGTTTAGAAATACAACCCCTGCTTCCACAGTGGTGTTTCATGATCATGCTTCAGTTACTCCTTTATAGCAATTCTGTTATCTTCTTTGGCATCTCTTAAACATAATCTGTCTGAGTTGGCATACTGCATGAATTTTCCCTCTGAAGGGCAAATGCTTGGGGTTTTCATTGTTTTAGATGCCATTAGGCAGTGAAATGAGGCTTGTCAAATCTGTAGATGTGTCTTCAGGATGAAGAGCACGTGTTTGGTTCCTGATTTGGACACCGCAAGTTTCAGTACTGTCTGGAAGTGACTTGGGATTGGCTCACCGTGAAAACTGGGGATGGTAGGAAAGCTAAACCAGAGGTTAAATGTGATTGTGCCTAGATTGAGAGTTAAATAAAAAGCATGCAAGTTAGCTTTCTTGTGACCAGCTCAGCTATTTATTAAAAGACAAGGACCTTCCCCTGGTGCATTGAAGGGTGTCTCTGTGGTTCGGTCCAGCCAGCAGCAAGACCTCTCCTTACCTGGTGGCTGCTGGGCACCAGCCTCCTCGAGAAGCGTTAGCAGGATCCAGAACTTTCAACACTGCTATGGTGCCTTATCCAGCAAGCCGCAGCAGGGTTTGAGCCCAGTGCAGTTAAATTGTGTTTGCTGTATAGTAATTTGGTTTGCTGCTTCTCTGGATCTATTTATTGCCTGAGATGAAACACAGGCAGCTTCATCCTGACTGATCAGAAATACTTGATACGTAGGGTCCTTCAGATTGGCCCTTACAGAACATTCCCTCTCACTGTGCAGATGCCCAGCTCCCAGCTCCTTCCCCAGCTGGAGGCCAGGAGGTGAAATGCACATTCACCTTCCTCCCTCTTGTTTCAGTGAGTGGTCTGCAAAGCTGCTGCTCTTCTGTCTCCCTTATGAGCAGAATCAACCATTCTGGATGCTCTGTGGCAGCAGAGCTTTGTCCACATCACTGTGTTTATCTTGCTCAATTATCAAACAGCTGTCCAGAATACCACAGGGAGAAGAAGATCCAGCTGCCCAGCTGCTTCACCTGGTATAAGTGTTTGATGGACTCAACTTGTTTGCATTTGGCTTCAGCAGGAATAAGATGAGGCTTTCATGTTTAATAGGTAGGGCAGAGTGAAAACATTCACTGATGGTTCCTTGCCTAACCTGCTGTTGACAAAGGCTGACCAAGGGAACTTGCCTTGGCAGCTGAGCTGCAAAGAGAAAAAGCCGTTAAACACCAGGTTTAAAACAGCACCCAGGTCTCCAAAAGCAAGAGGGTATCCCTTGTTTTTCTTAGTTCTTATGGAGAAGAAGTAGAAATCATGCAATAGCATCAAATGTTTGCTCGGCTATTTAATATGTGAATGTTTGCTCTTTCTTGCAGTCACCTTCGACCATTTTGAGATATTGCGAGCTATTGGGAAGGGAAGCTTCGGAAAAGTAAGTATTTTGTGAACTAATCATCATTTGGACAGCTGGGAATGTAATAGATTGAGAAATGGGTGAATTAGAGACTCATGTGAGAGTAAAGAAATAAACCCCTGCATTGGCAATGAGCTTTGACCACAGCTTCAACTCCTGGTAATCAAGAGGGAAACAGAGCCTGATTCCTCATCTACACCATAGCCACCATCTCTATTAGGGGAGGTTAAAATGAGAAACCAGCAAATCAAATGAGCTGACTTCCAGTATGTTTCTGGATAAGCATTTTCTGAGGTTTCCCATCAAATCAACACTGAACATCATGATGCAGCTTTAATAAAGAACTACAGTCAACATGAAAGACCCGGCAATTTTAAGAGGGTATTTCTGTGAAACTCAGAGTTTGCTGTTAAGCATCAGGTTATGGTCATGCATTTTATTTTAAGGCTGTTAAGGAATTGCCCACTTGCATAAGCTGACAGAGTTCTAGAAAGTCATTTGCCAACTCCTGTAAAGGCACACTCTGCCAGGAATGGGGTATGTGCTTTAGGTACAGAGTGTGACAGAAACCTCTAGACAGATTTACTTGGTGGTTGACAGTAACTTTGCATCCCAAACTCAAAGTGTTATGGAAACAAATCTGGAAAACTGGTCTGTGTTGTTTTACTCAGACAAACCCCAAGTCTTCCCTTGAACCAAGGTTTCTTTCAGGAGTTGATGAAATACAGCTAAAGAAAGATTAAAATTCAAACCCCAGTAGCCTCAAACAAAGCTCAAGGTTCATTGTGAGCTGAATGAAACTTACCAAGAAGGTGCTCCTTCCCAGTCTTTAACCTGAAGTTCTGTGATGGAAAGGACTTGTCCTAACAGTAACTGATGTGGGAAGGATAGACATGACCAAGATTATTCAGTGCTGTTAAATAAAACGCTGACTTGTGTGTAATTCCCTGTCTCCTGTCTTTGTGATGACAAATTCCTTCACCTCACCTTCCCACCAGCAACGTTTTCTTGGCTGAAAACTGGGTGAGAAATTTGCTTGTGAGCTCCAGTGTTGCAGTGTCAGTGCGTGGAGCTGTGACTTGGTGGCATGGACTTTGCTAAAGCCCCTGGAGAACACCCATGTGACTGTTTTACCTGCCTAAATCCACGGAGAACTCATTTCTGCTTTATCTCTCTATTTGCTCACTTAGGTCTGCGTTGTGCAAAAGAACGACACCAAGAAGATGTATGCCATGAAATACATGAATAAACAAAAGTGTGTGGAGCGTAATGAAGTGAGAAACGTTTTCAAGGAACTGCAGATTATGCAGGGCCTGGAACATCCCTTCCTGGTGAATTTATGGTAAGATACTGCTCCTTTGCTTGCTGGCTAAGTCAGCGTGGCCAGTTAGAGAAGTCTTTGAGACCCAACTTGCACATTTCTGTGCTCTGGACAAGGCACGTCCTGCACCATGGGTTGGTCCCATGAGGCTCCTCAGCTGTTCCACTGACTGGGGCTCTGTGCTTAGAGGAATCTCATTTAATTAAACAAGAAGTTATCTCCCCTGACCCCCTAGACAAGCACAGGAGAGTTTATTCATGTGTTCCCTTGTGGTTTCTTCCTAGGCAGGCATTGCTTGTGACCATAACCCAGTGTTATTTAATTGTGCTCTTTACAACAAGCAGCAGCTCCCAAGACCATGCAGTAAGAGCACAGGGTCAATAGCAATGCAGTGCTTTCTTCTCATCACATCCTGATTCTGATTTTATGATTTGTTTTGTGTTTTAAACAGCCTTCCTTAATACCTTATTGATATTTGACTGAGATTCTGCTAATCAGCAAAGATAAAAGCAATTTATCAGTGAATTTACTGACAGACAAATAATACCATTCAAATTCTATTGCAGAAACCCAAATAGCTATTAGGGAAATGCGTGCGTAAGAGAGTCTCCTTCCTTCAAGAGTACCTGATAAATGCAACATACACACTCTGGTTATAGTTCTTGTCCAACCATTAGCAATGGGATTGACCATCTGAGTGATAAAAGACGCACTAATTCTTCCCCCTCTGTTTGATTCAGCATGTTTTGCTGCAGTGAGGCAGTAGAAAGGAATTTTGAGTAACTCTATTACTGTTACTCTGCCAGGTTATTTTTATTAGGACACCAGTAATATTTCAAGTGATGTGGTCTCATACAGCGCATGACGCAGTGGCAAATACACTGTAGTTACCGGATCACGCTGGGGTAGTGGGTAATTACATCTATTGGATATTGGATCTATTTTTAGAAGGAGGTAGAACTTATCAATGCTAAACACAAAATGTGAGGCTAAACCACACTGAAGATCACAAATCTTTAAATAACTTAGTGTTCCTTTTTGCAGCCTCCTGAAACCTGAATGCTCTTTGGTCAGCTCTCATGATTTTGATAGTATGGCCGTTCAGTGTTGCTCTAACCAGGGTATGACTGAGAGCCATGTATCTAGACCTCGCAGAGCCTTGGACATAGCTCCAAACTTTGCAATCCTACTTGAACAAGCAGTTCCAGGCAAAACAGAGCAGCTGAGAACTAAACAACATATGGATAGACCTTCACAGAGCAAATCAGCTGAATTTCCCTACTGTCATGTTGCTCCTGGCTTAGGAATGCCTTTAGCATTTCCTTAGCTTTCCTGCACTCTGAATGGTACCTGCACTATAAGCTTTGTGTGGGGTAATACTTTGTTTCTCTGATGCTGCTCATCACATGAAGATGCTCGTGCATTGCGAGAGGAAATCCATGAGAAAAAAGCTCACAGCTGGTTGCTGCCTCAGAGGGACACTTGGTGAACAGTTGCATCAAGTGAGGTCACTTGAAGAGGAACATCAGAGAGCAGCAGCTGCATCCTCTGTTGTGTGGAGCCAATGGTTTTATTGACTGTTATGGATCTGAAGCTAAATTATGGTCATCTCAGGTATGCCAGTAGGAGCTTAGTTACAATAGGAAATGAAGCATGGAAAGGTCATGAAACTATTATTTCCCAATTGAAAAAGTTCCAAGAAATGATGAGCATTCCCAGGGGTACCATATGTCTCATTAAAACCTGTCTTTTTTCAATATACTTGAACCATGCTTACACTATTCTAGGTACTCATTCCAGGATGAAGAAGATATGTTTATGGTGGTAGACCTGCTGCTTGGAGGGGACCTGCGATACCACCTCCAGCAGAATGTGCGGTTCCAAGAAGGCACCGTGAAGCTCTTCATCTGCGAGCTGGTGCTGGCCCTCGACTATCTCCAGAGCAGGCACATCATCCACAGGTCAGCTGGGGACCTCGGAGGTGGGCTGGTGATAGTAGGCTGCGTGTTTCTATGTAAACCACCATGTTTCCCAGAGAAATGAGCAGTAGTTCATTAATATCTGTCCTGGTCCAGGGTGGGCAGGCATCAGCATTCAGAATTCCTCTGCTATCACACTCACAGGTATTTGCCTTTTGCTCCTCTGTGTATCACACAGAAAGACAAGGAATGAAACCAAACATGGCAGTTCTTTGTATGAGGTTAATCTCTTTCTGGAAATGGTGAGAATTTCTCTTTGGTCACTAAGATTTTTCATGGCCAGTGAAAGAGTATTTGAGCTCTTTCCACACACTGGGAAACCTACAGAGTAATAGAGGAGGTAGAGCTTTTCCCTGTTTGGAGAGGCAGGGTCAGCTCCAGGTGGATGGATGGATCGATGTGCAACTGCTTCCTGCTGGTGAACCTCATGCAAACCTCAGAGGTCCTCCATAGTTTTGACTTAGTGGCTGCTAACAGGGGGTGTGAAGAGGGAGGGACCAGCAGGGGTTAGTAAAGTTGGGAAGCAGATGATCCCATTTATAAGTGTCACTTCAGAAGCGCATTTCTGTGAGGTGTAAGGACAAAGCACGGTACCCAATGTAAAATGATCCTGGTTGCCAGGGAAAGAACACACTGTGGAAGGGCAGATGAAGACTGAGGCTTGTTCATGTCCGTGGCATTTGGCTGCTGTTTCGAGGTGTGAAAGCAGGAGGCTGCTGGGCACTGTGCAGAGCCCAGGGTGCCAGTGGGGTTTTGCTGCATGCACTGGAGCCAGCCCTGCTCGGGGCAGCTCCCGCTTCCTCAGGAGTACCATGTCCCACGCTGCTCATTTGCTCTGTACCTGCGCAGATTTCTACCCTGATGCACCCGATTCCAGCGTCCCAGCCGCCCTGGGATGTGCTGCGGTGTGTGGTGACAGGAACGTCATGCTGGCACCTACTCAGCCTCACCAAATAATGCATGAGCATGAATTACACACCGCGAAATGCAGCCTTGCTCTCTCTGTCCTGGGAACAGCAGCAGGGAAAATCCTGCTGCTGGCTTGGCCTGAACTATTTGAGTGGGGCAGAGACATGAGGAAGAACAGAGAAGAAATCCTTCTCTATTAGTAATACATTACAACTAGTACTACTCTTTATAAACCTGAAGGGCTAGAGGCTCAATGCTGTAAGAATAAGTCTAAAGGATGATGATGATAATGACGATCATCGTAATGATGAAAGACACGACAGCTACAAGAGCACAGGGTGCCTGGGACTGCAGTCCCTGTTCCAAGCTGTAAACATAGGTGAGGAAAAGCTAAAGTTCCAGCTGCAGTGTGTACTTCAAGCAGCTCTACATGTTTAAGGTGACTCAAGCACAACAAAACATGTACAGCAGTTGGTCAAATTTGCGAATTATTTAATTAACACTGTACTGCGAGTTGTTTAATTACCACTGTAACCCAATGGGACAGGGGTAGGTTGATAAAGTGACTGTGCTGAGTCAATTCAGCTGCAACATCTGTAATGAGGAGACAGGCAAGTGTTTGCTTGCTTTGTCTGAGCAAAGCTGTACAGAGGCAGCAGACACAGACCGATGGTTGGTATTATTTCCCATGTGCATGCAGAAGAGTGGGAAATGTCTGTTTTTCCAGGGTAGGAAATGGCATAATTAGTTTATAAAAACCAAATATGCAAATAGTCAATAAACAAAACTATCCCTGTTCACTGTTTGCATCATGGGAAGGATCTCGCTGTGCTGGTGCAAGTCCATAGGCTTCACACCAGACTGAGATCAGAGACAGCCCCAGTGGAAAGAAAACCAATAATAATTATGAAAAGTTTGAAAGCTGGATTAGAAATGAAAACCTTTGTGGTTCATTTCAAAACTTCAAACACGCTTTTCTACCAGGGGATTCAAAGAATCCATTTTTAACAAACTCTGTTTGCTGAAATGTTTCCTAAAGCTGTTGCTTAAGTTGGTGTTTTCTCCCAGGCCTGGCATCCCCATTTTTCATGGTCAGATATAGAGCTTCTATATCTGTTTGGCTCTAACCTGAGGCAGTTTTGCTGCACTGACAGGGAAAACCAGCTGCACACCTGAGGCCATCTGAACTCTTGATAAAGATTCTGGTCCCTGTGCTTACCTGTGCGCTGGGGGTGGCACAAGGAAGGGGATTGGTATTTAGAGCCCACTGGAGCAGTTTTGGTGAGAAGATNCAGATATAGAGCTTCCTTCCCTCTGGGCTGTTTGGCTCTAACCTGAGGCAGTTTTGCTGCACTGACAGGGAAAACCAGCTGCACACCTGAGGCCATCTGAACTCTTGATAAAGATTCTGGTCCCTGTGCTTACCTGTGCGCTGGGGGTGGCACAAGGAAGGGGATTGGTATTTAGAGCCCACTGGAGCAGGCCATCTGAACTCTTGATAAAGATTCTGGTCCCTGCGCTTACCTGTGCGCTGGGGGTGGCACAAGGAAGGGGATTGGTATTTAGAGCCCACTGGAGCAGTTTTGGTGAGAAGATACCAAAGAACAGAAAGCTATTACACGACGCTGAGATGTCTTTTCCTGGTTCCAGGTGGGTAGGTGAGTTCAAACTCTATCTCAGTGACTGCATTCTTAAAGATAAGATCCTAAACCTGCTCATTTCCTTCCTCTGGGCTGGCAGGGCACCAGGGCAGTGCAGGGTCTGCATCTGCCCCGTGCATGGTGCTTGGCTGCCAGGTGCCTGAGAGCGGATGAATGGGTCTAATGTAATGAGCTCATTAAACCCAGGTAATGTCTTGTAAAGTCACTCAGGTGGATACAGTAGGTGTATCAGGTGTATGCTTTGTCCCTTCAAGGGAAAGCATTGCAATAGGTATTATTACTTTGGGTTTTGTTTGGTGGTTGTTTTTAACTCAAGCACAAAACCCGTGGGGACCCATGTGTTTCTAAACAAAGATGTTGAAATAATTGCATTTTTATTTAGTAAATGGGGAACATATAGTACTGAAAAAGATTGTGAAGCTTAACAGGAGAAGAAAGAGAAAAAGAAGCTCCAACGTTGTCAGTGGACTGCCTGAGTACTGCTAGTTCAAACCACAGCATCCATCACAGCCATAGCCCTGAACCACCACTCTGCTTCTGATCTTTGGTTAGTTGTTCTCTTATGCCCAAATCAAACCCTGCAGGAATACCAGAGCTGATGAGCCCCAGCAAAGACACCTTCTCAGGCACAGTGTCTCTGGAAGTGAGTCCCTCTGAAGCCTGGGCTTTCCCAAAGCATCTGCAGCCATGTTCCCTGTCACTTCCCTAGGCTAATGGCTGTCTCTCCTCTGCCTTTTCTCTTAGAGACATCAAGCCTGACAACATTTTACTGGATGAGCATGGTAAGTGTTACTTGCTTTGTGGTCATGCATATGCAGAAAAGCAGTCAGAACCAGGACATTCAATGTGAAATTCAGGTTGTCAATTTTCCTCACTTCGTGTTGCTCAGTCTCCATTCAGACAGGATCAGGACCATCTTTTCATGCTTTGGTTGCTGTCTTTTGCTTTTAGAGTGGCAGCATCTTGTACCTTCAGGGCACCAGGCACCCTGTGATGCAGTGGTGTTTCTGAGGGTGCCTCAGTTTCATCCACACCTCCTCAGACTGACTGACCTAAGGGTGTCCCAGGACCAACACTTTTCAGTTGCCTCACAGACCTTATTTTAAGACCTTCGTGGCTCTTGCTTTAAACTTTCTCAAAATATAACCATTTAAATGGAAATACTCATGTAATTGCAGGCTGGGTGTGATGTAGGCTCGCAAATAGAATGAATTATGATGAACAGATAATCCTTTTCAGGTATTTTCTTTTTCCTTGAGCATTTGACACTGGGAAGGAGCTCCAAAGAGGATTCGAGGCGGGGGATATCAGAGATGTGGTTTTATTTTCCCCTTTATCCTTAGTTTAGAAATGTCATCGCTTCAGAGGCTGTAATGGAGATGCTGAAGCTCCCGAGGAGCGGCTGCGGCTGCCGCGTGTGACCAGGGTTGCCTGGCAGCGCCCGAGCCCAGGCTCTCCCCCTCTCACCTCCGCGCTGGCTCATGATTTATTGAGGAGCCGTCGGCAGAGCTGCCCCCGGCCTCCCTGCCCCGTGCACGGCCCCGGTCCCCTCCCGTAGGGGCCTGCTCAGCCCGGTGCGGGGCCGCGTCCGGTCAGCCCCAGCCGCGGGTGCCTTGGGTGATCCATCACCATCTCCAGAGAGCCTCTGTGCCCCATAGGACAGGGGGGACAGGCCACCCGGAGGGATCTGGGAGCACTGGAACCGCAGAAACATAGGTCAGCATTGCCAAAGAGGGGGGAAACAGAGGCTTGTCTTTGCAGTTGCATTCAGCTCAGCAGGACGTAACCTGCAAACTTCTGTAATGACACTGCGATTTAGGCTGATTTTCAGCTTATTCTCTGCTCACTGTGATGTTTTAACTGTCTGCTGCAGAGGTTTCTGTTCTTTTGTGTAGATTTACCCCTGACTTCAGTGTCCTTCTGACTATGACTTGTATTTCTCTTCTTCATCCATGGCAACAAAGGTGCATCCTCACATGCATACAGAAAGCTTTGTGTACACAAGATTCAATTTTTTTCTTGTCCCCACAGCAACTGTTATTGTGACATTTTTATCTATAGGTAGCCTAGATTGTGCTTGTTTACCAGCATCTCTTTCCCCATGGAGCAAAGCTGCAGTTCCCCATTCTCTCTCTTCAGCCTTCACCAGGCTTTTACAACTGATATTTTGTGATCACAAAACACATGCTATCTGCCAACATCAGTTCTTTATAATGTTCTTGATCGAGACTGGTCCCCTGGGAGTATTTAAGCACCTGAAGACCTTCAGCAATCAGGCTTCGGCCCTTCATTTTTAGACTCTTCTTGCCCCTTAACTCTGTCCTTTGGCTCTTCCTCCTTTCCAGCTGTGAAGTACCTCTCCAGCTGTGACTCCTGTGTCATGAACTTGGCACACACCTCATGCCTTTGCCTCTCACCCTCTTTGGTGACATTCTGTATTAGCATAGCAATCTCAGCTAAGAAATTAAAGTGAGGCATAAATAAAGTGGAATAGTGGGCAACTGTCTTTCTGTGCAATAAACAAAGCAATTGTTCAACATCAGCAATTGGGATCAGGTCCCACAGTGAAAAACCCTCAGCTGCTGACCACCTTCAGCGGTCATGCCAAGCACAAAGTGACTTCCTCCTGTAATGAGCAGTCGATTTGGCTCAGTGACAGCACAGCTCACCTGGGAATAAAAGGATAGAACAGATGGCAGTTTCCAAGAATTGTGACTATTTCATCAGCAGGCTTTGGCCATGTCACTTGCCTAATAAAGTTGAAGAAAAGCTCAGTTTTATCTCTACTAAAACTGTGAGGGGTTTTTTTTTGCCAGAGCCCTATAATGCCTTTGCTCAGTATTATTTCTTGAGGGCAGTGCTAAAATGGATGAGGTCCTGCCAGTGCAGGCACTGCATGCACAGCCCATTTGCTCTCATCTAAGAATGTTAGAATACAGTTTGTCCAAGAGCCTCCATACTCCACAGCTCCTAATGTCTCTGTTTTCATATTCTTTAAAATATTACCTTGGTTGAATCTGCAGAAGCTTTGTATTTTTTGTTCAAATGATGATCTGGAAAGATGAAGGAATTATGTAGTAAGAGGTGCTGAATATAACAAGAAAGTTCTTTGCCTTAATGCAGAACCACAGGCTTGATCCAAAAGCTTCAGATCAGACAGGATGAGCTTGGGAAGGATGCAGAGCCTGGAGCACAGCTCTGGCTGCGCTCAGAGGTGCTGAGCACTCAGGGAAACAAACGCCAGCAGAGACACTCATCGCATCCCCCAGCCCACCCACTGTTCCGCCTGCTGGCGCTGGCTGCAGCCTTCCCCCTCGGCCTCAGCGGCTTGGTTTGGTCATTTCCCAAGTGAGCTGGTTCATAAAACCTGTGATTTATTTGAAGTTAATAGTTTAAAAGAGACCTCCAGAGAAAAGCATGTTTGTGCTTGGAATAGCAAATTCTTTACAAGTCTGTGGTTCATCTTTATGAAAACAGCGCCCCACAATGTGGAATGAGAGCTAGGGATGAAAGGAAACAACGCAAGGACAGTGAGGACACATCTAGGCAGGACAGTTGTGTACCATTCTTTCCTCTCAAGTACTCCCTAGTGATTGCTACCTGCTCTTTAGCAACAGACACAGTTTAAGCAACAAGGAGGGACCATGTGCCCTGACAGATCCGTCAGATACCATGTGAGAGGTGAGCCCTGACAGTGTTTTTAGGTGAAATCATGAATTTAACTTTTATTCCCCAGATTTTCCCCAGCTAGATCAGGTATTTGCAGCAGGGAAACCTGTATCACTATTCGTGAATAACACGTTATTCAAGATTTACTTAAAGATTTTATCTAAAGATTTACTTAATGCTTCATAGCATCCAGAAGAGACAACAGGAGCTCATTGCCAAAGCATCAATTTTCAGACACATAAAGGTGATCTTGTTCTACTTACCTCAAGAACTAAAAAGAGTGAATTTCTAGCTGTTGAAGCTAACAACTGAGGGCAGTGTTGTAACATCTGAAGTCAGTAGAAGCCACTTTAATTTGATCTCTGTGGTTAGAGGAAATGAGCAATTCAGCCACCCTCTGTTGCTGCAGAGGAAGACAATGACTCTGCAAAACACCAGGTACAAAAGACCTGATGTTTTGATAATGAGCCCACCTTTGTCAGGCTGAGCAAGTTCAGTGCCTGGGAGGATGAGGAGGTCTGGAAGAACAAACCACCTGCATCTAACCAGAAGAATTGGGCTGAACTAACCCACAAGTTTCAGTGAAGTGAAGCCAGCCTTATACTGATCCCCTGCACTGTTCTGCATGATTGCTGTGCTCACTGATACAAGTTTAGGGAATTAGGAATAATAAATTCAAGCGCTTGGAAAAAATAAGTGGAAGTAGAAGAGCAGGTGAGACCTAGGCGGAAGCATTTCCTTTCTCATCCCTGCAGATCACATCCACCTCATATTTCTTTTCCTGTTTCCAGGGAGCAGTGACAGCAGAAACCATTCCTACACCCAGTGGAGGGTTTGATGATGTTTGAATTTCTTGCACAAGGCTTTTTTGCTTAAGAGCAAAAGCATCTGTTCTATTCCAGAGACACCCTCTAAAGATGAGAATGGAGAGTGCTTAGTACCTGGGGACCCCAAAGGGCAGGAGATAGAAAGCAAAAAATATCAAGGATTCCCCCACACAAAAAAAAAGAAAAACCAAAACAAAATAAAACAAAACAAAACAAACAACCCCAAACATGATGGAATTTTTTCTCTGTGAGAAGGTCAGTTCTCTTTCCCCCCAGATTTAGGAAGCCTCAAGCCAATCAACATTTAACAGCTTCTTGGAGAACTCCATTGTTTCGCTCCCCAAAAGGTAGGTAAAGGGATATTTGATGTAACCAGACACATCTGTGAGCTGCCTCCTGCAAGCTCAAATACAGCAGCTCTTCCACCAAAATATTTTGCTCCTGGAAACTCTTTTCCATGGAATATTTTATTTAAAGGTTGATTCAAAGGTGTTTATCCTATGAAATTAAAGCTAATCCAGTAAGACGTTAACCTCTGTCTTTCAGGACATGTGCATATCACTGATTTCAATATTGCCACAATGCTGACTAAAGAAATACAAGTCACCACCATCGCTGGCACAAAGCCATACATGGGTAAGAACCACTGACAATTGAGTGTTCTTCAGTTGCCATTTTATGGCCTTCATTTAGCAGCTGTGGTGGAAAAAGGTTAAGTCCTTTTTGGTGAGAGTTCAAACTCTCTTTTCCCCCTGGTATGTAGCAAAATGCACTTGCTGTAAGCGAGAAACAAGCTCAAGAGGTGCTGCAGGGCAACGCAACAGGAATCCCTCCCCAGTAACACACTGATGCAGCTAGGAAACATGCATGCATCTACTGATTGCATACAACAGACCAAAGCAAGCTGCTAACATAGATTTTAGAGCCACTGTGCCATACTGTACAGCATGGGTTTGATTACAACAGAAGACAGTTGCACTCGTGAGAACTCAGAGCTTTCACAAGCAGCAGTCAAGCCATGTAATGATGGTGGAATGCTCTTGCTGCCCTTGCAAAGGAAAATGAAGCACAGAGGCTTGTATTTGGTCTCTCAGTACACCAGCACAAGTCTTACACTGCTGCATCACTAGTGATAATTTCAAGTTTTATATAAACTGGCTGCTTTAAAAACTAGCATTACGCTGGTCAGACCAAGCGGGGAAGTAGGACTAGCTGATTTCCCAAGCCACAGCATCGCTTGGCATGCAGGAAGGACACATGTCCTAGTGTCAGGCTGCCGCAGCAGACAGCATTACTAGCACCAGGGAGAGACAAGTGAGGCTTTAGCTCTAACCTCTACCCCAAGGACAGCAGCAGGACAGGAGGGCAATCCTGGGGCAAAGTGATTCTGGAGTGGGAGGATGCCTCCATGGCAGCCTTTGGCCAGCTGCAGGAACAGTTTTCATAAGCAAATTGGCACACAGAGAGAACTTGCTCCCTGTGCAGAGCTTGTCCTCCTGGTACTCCAAATGTGCAGTTTTCTTTTCCACTTCTTGAGAGAAATACAGAAAACTGACTTACAGTCACTTACTGTCTGAATCAGCAAAGCAGCTGGCTTTAAATCAGCAAGAGCCCCACTTTTTACACAAGCACAGTTAAAAAGCATAAAGCAAAATCACACTGACATACCTGCGAGGAATCAGGGCTGGAGAAGGCAGGTAATGGGCCAGAGAGGAATATTCTGAGCTGAGGCTGAAAGAAGCTGTGTGAACACAACACAGAAAGGTCTCTGTAACTGTAAAGCGAAGTTTTCTAACTAAAGCAAAAGCACTCAAAACCATTTCTGTACAACTAACACAACTCCTCCCACAGAAGCTACACACGTTCACATGCAGCAATGCTGCCTCTGAGAGCTGAGTAACAGAAAACACAACCTCCCTGCAACTACTGCATAGCCAAATCCCTCAGGACAGTCTCCTGAGAATCCCCTTTTTATCCAGTGACCAAGCTGACCTCCCCCCTTTGCATCACAGGTGCAATCCTTTTAAAAAGGAAACATGCACCAATGACGGCTTTGCTCTTGGTTTGGGTTTTTTCAGAGCAATTCTTGCCCCCAGCTCACACCACAATCCTATTGCGACTTTTTCCCCTTACTGTCAAAAGGGAAATTTGTTGGCTAAAAAGAAATTTCATTCTGTGTCTCCAGCCCCTCCCTATCAGCAGGCACAGAGGAGCCAGAGCACTGCTTTCCAACACAGTGGAACGTGCTCCTTGCTGTGCCAGTTGCAGTGTGGTCAGTCAGCGGGGTCACGTTCTCAAGGTGTATCTGTTCCCATGGCAGGCAGGTATCTGGGCTAAGCTGGTGTGCTGGGCGCCAGGTCAGGCTGGCTCACACCGAGATAGCGCTCGGTGCCAGGCAGGACTCGGGGCCGAGGAGGAGCAGCAGGGGCAGTGCTGCTCGGCACATGGCAGGGTGGGAGACCCATGGGTGTCAGCTCTTCCCTCCACACTGAGGCACCTCGGTGTGGGCTGTTTCTGCACTGCAAGGCCAGGACAGCAGCTGAGGAACCTGGAAGGTGAATTGCTGGAAGGACACATGTGCGTTCTGATCTGGGTCCACCTCCACGGTGTTTCGTGCAGGACTGAACCACCAGCACTGCCACTGTTTTGAACTAAAAAGCAGCAAAGGTGTGGTGAAGGGAAATGTGTGAATCTGTGTCCTGGCAGAACAGCAGGGCTGCTCCCTCGGCACACACCAAGCGCTCGGGTGCCTCACCTGAGACTGCAGCAAGGCAAACGTTCCTTTTTCTGTGTTCTGCAGCACCTGAGATGTTTAACTCCACAAAACCCACCGGCTATTCCTTTGCCGTGGACTGGTGGTCACTGGGGATCACAGCCTATGAGCTGCTACGGACCCGGGTATTGTGCATGCAGCTCCTGTCCCCATCCATCCATCCATCTATCCATCCCTCTATCCCTCCCTCCCTTCCTTTCCTTAAACATTCTGTTGGAAAGGTTAATGCTTTAGAATAGGGATGAAAGGCCCAAGGCAAATTCCAGGCTTTCAGGGTTATCACAGTATAGGAAATAGAACCACATCTTCACCAGCGTTCTTGTGATCACAGCTAAGAGCTCAGAGGAACTGTCGCGATACAGACTATAGCATGTCACAACAGCTCCCTGCTGCACTCAAGGGCCTCTGAGTCGATGTAAGCTGGGCAAGGCAACCAAGGCACAACTCTTCTAGTCTGGGCTGCAGTATAATTTACTTTGAGCTCCCATCCTGCAGGAAAAAAACACTTAAAAAACCAAATCTCATTGCTGTTGTAATAAGATTGAGCAGTTCGAGCAAAAGCAAGCTGCAACATGTAAATTAATAAAGAACAACCCCTGCCTGCCATGTCAGTGCTCTGCTGCTAACGCTGGTAAGGATGGGAGCTGTGTAGGCAGGTGATGAGATTTGTGGTTTGGAAGTGCTGTGTAAAAAAAAAGAGGGACAGAATTATTCAAATTGCATTCTTCTAAGCAAAAGGTGTTTAAAATCATGCGAGGATGGGAAACTGCTTTGAGTATGGCTGTGTAGAATAAGCTTTTGTGAAACGCTGTTATCAGTCTTTGCAGAATGCTTCATAAAATGCCTTCATTTTAAAGAACAGATTTTCAAATGGTGAGTGATCCAGTTAGTGAACATTAAGGGGACAAGGCTGTCTGACCCGCTGGGTAATGGAGGCAGTGTGCCCCTGTGAACATATTAACATAACACTGGAGTTTTCCATTTGTAATGTTAAGTGAATGGCAGGACTGTTCATCGCATTGATTTTTGACTTGATGGCCCTGTTTCCAAGGATGGGAGCAGAAGTGCTGGTTTGGGTTTTACTCCCACCTGTCCTTTGTTTAAGCACATGGTTGTTGTCACAGTTCTTGCTGACGTTATTATTTTGTTCATTTCAACTGCGCTGGTATCACACCGGGAGAGACTTGCAATGGGAGGATGGGGAATCTACAAGGAGGCTTCATTTGAAGCTCCTTTGCTCTAAAAAAGATTTCCCCAGGGGTCTGAAAACCCAGATAAATTAAAATGCTTTCTTGGTGGCACTTTTCCCAGAGGCCGTATCACATTCGCTCCAACACTTCCGCGGATGAGATTGCTCACGTGTTCAGGACGGCCACAGTGATGTACCCTGCGGCGTGGTCCACGGACATGGTGTCACTCATCAAAAAGGTGAGGGCAGCGTGGGAGCAGAGGGCCCAGGGCTGCCTGTATCAGGGCACTGAGGCCCTCATCGTGCTTTGTAGCCTGTGCAGTCATCACAAACTGTGTCCAGACCCAGTGCTGACGACCTTCAGGTGGTAAATGTCCAGCTTCTCATGCTGCAGCTGCACTAATACAGTAACCAGCTGGCAGTGCTGCATCCTGGACTGATGGGGTTGGAGTTGTGCTGGCAGGAATGACTGCTGCTAAGCTAATGTGGTTCTTCTAAGAACACAGGCAGACTTTGCTTTCACTGTTTCTCCTATAACTTTGTCTCTCTGCAATGACATCCCATAGAAATAGATATTAATGTTATGTGTCAATGAATTTGGCAAAAAAACCCACATTTTTCCCAGTAATTAAAAGATTTGCAAGAAGTGCTGGTACTGTTGAAATCCTTTGGTGCCATGTGCTTTATGCACCACTGCAATTATTTTTTAATAAAGCTGCTATCAAAATTGCTTCAGAATCATTACTGGAACCATTTTGAAGCTGGAATCATGTTTGAAGTGAAGCCACATCTTCAGTAAACAAAAACTATGGCTTGACAGCGTCAGACACTGTTTGCTTACAGTGGCAGCAAAGCTGCAATAGTGAACACTGCATAACCACACTAGCTGCAAGTTTTGGAAAGTATGTAAATAGCTTTCTAATTTTCAAACGCAGGCCATGATGTAGCACTTACTGCAGCTTGCATCTGGCCTTTGTTCCAAATGTTTTGTAGAAATACTTTGTCATCTCTAACGAAATACTCTGAAATTTCTTCATGAAAATGAGACATCAGTTCTTTGCTAAGACAGAACCAAGGCGTATGAAGAGGATTGAAGAATATCTCCATTTGCTTAAAATTAAATGGAGCTAATATTTTATTAGGCCTAGCAGTAATACAGGATATTTACTGCAGATGTCCTCTGTGTTGTTATGCTGGAAGCGTTTGCCTGCCCATGACACACCACAAGCTGTACAGGCTCCCGTGTGAATGAATACTGCAATGTCTCAATTATTTGGACTTCCAAGTGCCCGTGGCAGTGGGTTCAGCAGCCAGATGTGTCAGACATGAGCCAGATGTGCTTCCGCCCCAACTGTATTTGTTACTGTTCGAGGCAAGCTCTCACTTGCAGCAGAGCTGCGTTGTGAGCCCTGGGACCAGAGCATGGGGCTCTGCAAAGGGCAGGAACTGCAGGGACAGGAGCGTGGCACTGGCTGCCCAACCCGGCACAGGACAGGGGCTGGGGGCTCCTCATCCACTCCTCCCCAGGGGGTTTGGATCATCTGGGTTTCCTGCCACCTCTTTGGAGTGTGTTTTATCAGGAGTTTATGAAATCAAGTCCTCGAACAGAGACAAACCTCAATTATTTCCTTCCACACAAGTAATTCCTAGGGCAAAATAAGCTGTGTGAATGCATTATTTCACATGGGAATTACACTTATGAATATTCCATTACTAGAATGAGAAAACAGAGGATGTTTACAGATACAGTATTAAACTGGAGACAGAAAGGCATAACTTTAGCTCCCCATTCTGAAACCTTTTTAACCTTGGACAAACTGTTTCATGTCACTGCACTGCCTCATTGCCTGAAATAGGGATAAAAGTTGTTCATAAAAACAAGAGTTAAAGGCTGTGAGCGCCTCACACACGCTGGTGAAGGGTATCTGAGCCAGAACAAGAGAGGAGGCACCAGTCAAAGCAGCAGCGTTAATGCAGTGTCACCGGTGTGTGTGTCCTGAGCCCGTCCAGTGGAGTGTCTGAGTGTCCGAACAGGATGAGAGCAGGTGGCTGGACCCCAGCACAGTGTCTGATCTCACATCTCAGGGTCTCACTCTCTCATCCCTTCTGTTTAATTCTCACTGCAGTTGCTTGAGCTGAACCCTGAGAAGCGTTTTTCTCAGCTGAAAGATATCCAGGACTTCCCGTATCTGTCAGACGTGAACTGGGACGCTGTTCTCCAGAAAAGGATAATGCCAGAATTCATCCCCACGGTAAGCAACTGGACTTTTATAGGTGTTACAGGCTGCAGTCTGTCCTGGCGCCAGGCACTAAGTCACGGGAGTTCTCACTGATCTCCACAAGAGCATCAGATGTCACAAGGGACAGGGGAAGGAGAGGCATGGGCAGGATTTCCACTTTCCTGTGTGTGCAATAAGGAGTAATGGGGACTGCCTACAAAGTGCGGATGCCCCAGAACTCATCTGCTCTGTTTATAATATTCCCAGAATTTCTGGATGCAGACCTGGGCAGAGCAGGTGAAGCACACACTGACAGCCCTCGTGAGCAACCTGCGCCGAGCAGCCTTTCTGAACTGCTTCAGACCTGCTCTGGAAAGGCAAAGGCCAACCACCAGACACAGGCTCCTGAGCAGCCTGGAAATCCCTCACCGGTTCAGCACAGTTGTTTTTTCCTGTAACGGCTCTCCTGAGCAAGCCTGCTCTTTGTAGTAAAATAACAAGAGCAGTGGATCGGAGTTCCTGATCCTTTTTTAATTGGATTGAAAGCACAGAAGTAACATAACCCTTGTGGAAAATAATCAGAAAGTTGGGGCAGCATTACTCTGGTTTTCAGCCAAACAAAAGCTGGGCTAAACTATGCACGTTTGTTACGTGCATGTGTTTTCCCCCCTCTGTGGCTGGTTTTCCCTGTGGTGCGTGCACACGCATTGCTTTAGAGGCAGGTCTGCAGGCTGCTGCTGCACTCCTCCCCAGCACAGACACACCATCCCTCCCTTCAAAGCAGCCGAAAGGCAGAGCAGAAGCAGGGCGCAGGAAGCTGTTGACTGTCAGCCCTCAGCAGTGTTTGCGGGCTGAAGGGATGATGGAACGCGGCAGCAGCGCAGCGGGTGCCCTGTGGGTGCAGAACTGCGCGGTCAGCTCAGTTTTGCACAATTCAGCTCCTGGAGGCAGTCCAGAGACTCTTCATGACAGGCTCTGGTGGCTTCAAGGCACCTCTCCCCTCTCCAGAAAGGCAGACTGAACTGCGACCCAACCTTTGAACTGGAAGAAATGATCCTAGAATCCAAACCTCTTCATAAGAAAAAAAAGCGCTTGGCTAAGAAGGAGAAAGACACCAGCAGAAGCAATTCTTCCCAGGTGAGAGCAAGCAGGTACAAGCATGTGGTCGTCTCTCATTTCCCAGTTAAGCTGATTGCCATCCAGCAAGATCACAAAAAAACCTGCATTTTTTTCCCCTTGTGACCAACTTTATTCCTAAAACTCTTCTGCATATTCCCTCCGGTGGAAGGCAGCACACGTACACATGGGTTTTGTATAAGAGTCTGAATGCCCTTCTCCCCACTGCAGTGCTAAAGATGCTTTTTATAGCTAAATACATTTATACATAGATGCTTTTTATACCTGAAGATACCTATATCGCCTTGGAGTTCTCCTTATAATGTCTGTCTGTGTCAGCTGTGAATCTGTTCCTCATCTCTCTATTTTCCTATTTGATTGTGAAAGGCTGTCCACCTGCAGAAGCACCTGGAGATGCTTCAGAGGGACTTCATTGTTTTCAACAGAGAAAAGTAAGTACGGGTGCAGAGGCGGCACAAGAGATTCTGTTCTTGCCAAAGCCTTTGACAGACCTGGCTTTGGGCTCTTGGTAAATGCTGCCCATGGGGTGGAGGCACAGAGTTCTGTGGGTCTGCTGGGACCCAAGTGGCATTTCTGTACTAGAGGTCCCAGCCTGCACTGAGTGCCCCATCTGTGCGGGCAGATGCTCAGTGCAGGGGCTCAGTGCAGCCCCTTGAGAAGGCACAGCTCATGCCAGGGTACCTGATGCTCCCAAGGCGGCCACATCATGGTGTGGGTCATGGCACTGCCTGGGTTTTCCTCCATAGCAAAACCATCATTTTCTCTCCCTAAGGGCAAGACACCACCACAGTGACATCCAGGAGACCCTGACACTGGCAAAGAGCAAAGGCACGTACAAGGAGGACAACCAGAACAACAGCCTCTGAGCACACCCGCATACCTTCACCATGCTGGGACACCACTGCTGCCAGGACCCTGCCGAATGCCTGGTGCCAGGTGGGAGTTGGGGCACCCACTCCCTCTGCTTCCACCCTACAGCCAGTGGATCCTGGGCATGAAGGGAAAGGCTGTGGGTGCTGCCCCTGTGACTTGCTACAGTCAGACTGAGATCCTGCTATTTTGCCTGTCTTGGTGCCAGGAACGTGACTGCGTGAAATGGATGAGACACTCTTCATTCACCCTTTGGGTTGGCTTTCCAGCATCATAGCCCTTGGTGCTGCCAGCAGCATGACCAAAGGGGCACGTGTGCATCGCTTGTAGAAGTGTCATCACTCGTATTGCTCCTGGTGACAGCAGTGTGGACCCAGGCTCTGTGGAGGTCGGAACACCCATTTCCTCACAGCCAGTTGCTCTCAATGAAGGAGAGCTCACTCTCAGCTGCAGGATCTCCACCAAAGGGTGGCCTTTGCTTACAGACACCTCCTGTGAGCACCCTGTGTGTGGGCACAGAGGGCTGGAAGTGGTGATCAGCTGGGAGGAGGCAGTGAAGGTTTCCTGTCCATCTCCCCCTCTCCGTACTGGTTCCTGTGCGCATTCCTCACAGATCAGGGCTGGTGTGCTGGCTGTCAGAGCATGCAGGCAGGGGTGGAAACGAAGAGGCAACAACCAGGCACTGGCGAATCACTAGCATCCAGATGCTTTTCCAGGTCAGCCTGAAAAATCCATTCACCATCACATGAAACTGCTGCAACTCACTGAATCTGATGGGGTTCAGCTTCCAACACCAGAGGTGAATCTGAATGTGTATTTTTATTCTATTTACTATTTAAATCATGCTTGATTTAAGCAGCTACTATTTGCAGTAGCTGTACTCCTGGTGTTCTCATTGCCAGGACTGAGAACGGACAAAGCATTTCTCTTACGGTAATGCTGGGAAAGATGCTGTTATTTAAATGCTTTGGCAGACCTGAGGTTTCACCTCTGGATTTGCTGTTTTTCCTGTTTTCAGCAATGTAACGAATGCATGGGGAACCATTTGCCTCCCATTTACCCAAAGGTGTTCTTCATCCCCCCTGTGCTTTCCTCTCTTTCTGGCTAAATCTGATCAACTCCAAAACCAATCTGAATAAAACCAACAGCATATGAAAGGCTCAGAAACCAGTGTTACTTCTGAGGTCACTCGCATAGCAAGGCAAAAAGGGCAGAAAGCACACCTGCACCCAGGGCAGGGCATCACCCATCCGTGCAACTGACCACAGTGTCCTGTCTGACTGTCCTGCCTGTGCCAAGGCACACAGCACCGAGCAGCTCCTGCCCAAAAATCAGCACCAGTTAAGTGTCTTCACTTTGTGGTCCCTCCAATGGTGGTGGTGGTGTGTTTTGGAGTGGGGCAGTGCTGGGGATCCCCTGCCCCACTCCCTCTGTGCTGGGAGCTCTGGCACTTGCCTTTGAGCCTGCACCCTGATGGCTCCAGCCCTCCTAGGACACTCTGCACTGCTCTCACCCACAGCAATCTCTAACAAACAGAGATGTGAGTGGCACAGTATGTGGTTGTAGGTCTTGATGTTAATAGGGAGGGTTACAGGGAGGATGCTGGCACAGCAATGAGAGCACCTCCCCCAGGGTCAAGGGGTTTTGTTCTGGCTTGTGCCGTGCATCCCCTTCCTGAAACGGTGCCATGGCAGTACGTACCTTCACTGCTGCACAATGAAGATACAAACTCCCCCAGTTTTAGATGACTACAGAGGTTTCTTTGCTGCCATCACAAGGGTGCGGGTGAGGGGATGCTGGCTGAGGGCTACAGCACTTGTTATGCTGCGTGTCTGTTTCCTCTGTGAAGTCAAGTGCCCCAAAGGCACCCCGGCTGAGGCATTGCAGCACCACCTCACAGCTCTAGCACATCCACAGCTCTAGCCTGGTTTCATCTGCTCAGGTCAGGCGCCTGGCACAGCTGCAGAACAGCGCATCTGTGTGTGCAGGGCTGGGAGCAGAAGCAGCAGCATCGCTGTGCACTGCCAGCATGGAAACAACCGACTGGCAAAGTGTGACCCTCTTCTGTCCAGAGAGCTGCAAAGCTGGGGTGGAATTAGTTCACCAGTAAGTGGTTATTGGAGTCCTCAAAGGGGGTCATGGCAATGGGAAAGCAAAGTCACAGCACACCCCAATTGCTGTGTCTTCTCTTCCTCCCCAGCCACCCCTCTTTTGAAAGGGGGAAAAGCCTCTTTCCCCCCTGGCCGTTCCCAGGGCAGCCTCCCCACTGATCCACAGTTCTTTGCCCAGTCCTGCTCTGGGTCTGGGGCCAGACACAGTCCAAAGGGGGTGTGCCAACAGCCATACCTGTCCCCTGCTCAGCACACAGCTATTGCTGCCTTGCTCTAGAGCAGGTCATGGTTCACACACTGCAAATATGTTATCTGGAGCCCCAGACAATGAAACTAGCCCTGCTCCTCACTGGGGACAAGTCTGCTGCAGCATAAACGCTGTTGCACTGGCTTACAACAAAAAAAAACCCAAAAGTCAAGTACTTAAATGGCAAGGACATAGCATCTTTAAAAATCCCCAAAGTCTTCTACAACCATCTCCCCTTCTCCCTCTTCCTCTGTAAACAGAGCCGCGTTCTCAGCTTAATCCCTATCAGGCAACAGGGAGAAATCTTTAACTGCTCGATAGCAGAACTTCACAGAACTACTTGCAAGCATGAACAACTTCCCCCACCCCTGGAAAACTCTTCTGGCATGGCCCCTTCAGGACTGCTGCATGGACGACTTGTCCTGTCTGAGCTCAGGCATGTAAAAATAAGTGTTTCAAGGTCAACTACTTCAGGAACTAAAAAAAAGAGTATTTACTTAGCACAGCCTGAATTGACTCTTCCTTTCTTGTAATACTTCAAAAACAATCCAGGTTTTTCTGCATGCTTTGCAAGCTTCGGGAAGGCTGTGACCCTTCGTTTGATGAACACCACTCAGTAGAAGGGGAGCACGGCACTCACAGAAGCCCACAGGAGGCAGACTCTGAGCCAGCCCCAGCTCCATGCCCAGGCAGGGCTGTGCGGGGCCGGGCTCTGTAGCCAGTCAGTCACCACCACAATGACCGGACAAACTGAACAGCCTGCTACGAACACCCGACCCTGCTGGGTTGGACACTCTGCTTTTGCCCGGGCAGGTACATGAACACTGCCACAGCGAGCAGCACGCAGAGTGCTCCTGGCAGCCTGTCCCAGCCCAGACACTGCCCAAAGCTCCTCCTCAGCCCCACTGCCCAGCTCAACCTCGGGCACAGCTCCATGCCACCCCTGCCCAGCTGCAGCACCCTGAGCGAGGAAGAAGTCACCCAGCACCACGAGCTGTTTGAAGGAACGTTTTTTTTTCTTAATAAAGTGTACAAAGTAGTAAACGCCTTTGTGAGGCGCTGCGACAGCCCTTAGAGATGACCCGGGCTCCCCCGTGGGCCTCATGGTGAAACGCCAACAGCACTGGGTGGAGATGAAGGACATTGAACACAACACAGAGCCACCAGCTCTCTTGAACCTGCCCTCCCCGTCCCACGCTGCGCTTACGGCTGGCCACTGCCTGGCCGGTTCACCCGTGCCGTGCTGTTCCCACTGTCCACACCACAGCACCCCACACGCGTTCAACACTAACACCACACTGACCCGAGCGACCTGTCTGAGCGGCATGCATACAGAGAGGAGGAGTGAAAACACAACTCAACCAAACCCACAACGACAACAACAGAATTTTAAGGCTATGCATAAACCAAAACGAAGCAATATCTTTAAAGCTAGGTAGGAAGTAGCATTTGTGAAACATAAGGCTTGAGGCTTATTGATTCTTCAGAACAGGTTTGTTTGCCTTTCCTTCGTAAACACCAATGTACCATTTTTCTTCCTTCGCTTGAACAGGGATTTCGTTTCCTTCTCGGCAGGGACATTTAACTCAGGGAGGTGATGTTGGAGCGGCCTCCCGGAGGTGCCACGATGCGCTTGCTCGCTGAGCGAACACCTTCATCAATCTGGGTACCTGAGAGAGGACAAGAAAGCACGAAGGGAAGGGAGAAAGTGAAGTTAAGAGCATTTTTGTCCCTGGACTGAGCAGTCAGGCAGCCCGGGGTCTCACAGAAGTGCTTCCCGAGCCTGTCTACTGCAACCTGCTCCCTCTCCAACTCCAGTAACAACCCCAAGAGAAACTGTGGCTTGAACATCTCTGGAAACCTCTGGGAACAGCCCCATGCTGCAAGAGCAAGGTCTGATGCTGCGCTGGCACCTCCATGGCCACAGCCTGCCTCACTTCTACTGCAAGGTGCAGCTGGGTGGAGAGTCAGCTTCAGCCATGTCCTTACAGGGCACACACAGTCTGATGCCGCCATGCTCGACACTC
This sequence comes from Agapornis roseicollis, assembly GCA_002631895.1. Lineage (NCBI taxonomy): Eukaryota > Metazoa > Chordata > Aves > Psittaciformes > Psittacidae > Agapornis > Agapornis roseicollis. Next base: position 66,493 of record NDXB01017096.1, read on the forward strand.
TTGCGCTCAGCTTGCCCCAGGTCATCTCCCAGGCACCTCCAGCCCCAGCCCAGCGGCTCTGTGCTCTCCCAGCCCACCACCACGTGTATTCACCTGACAGGCTGAATCCAGACTGATGGAGGTTCCTGACAGGGGGGGTCTGCCGCGTGGGGGACCCCCTGGTTGACCCTGCAGGGGTGCTCCCCTTGGGGGTGGTGGTCAGGTCAAACACAGGTCCATCATACATGCCCCGGGGCACAGCATGCATCTCCGCCATCTGTCACCAGAGAAAAGAAGGCAACGACACTTCTCTGCTCCCAGGGAGCATCCTGCCATGGCAGTGCCATACTCCAGTGATCCCTGGCCCCCCAGGTTCACACTGCCAGACCTGCACCCCTCCTTCCTGCATGCCCAAGACCTCCCTGCAGCGCTGCGGCCCGGTGCAGCCCCAACACCCACCTCCTATGTGATAGCCTCCCTTCACTCCCACCCTGCAAGGTGTGCAGATCCTGGTGCAACAGGCAATCCCTCAGCACGGATTTATGCTGCGTGCATGGGGAAGGAGCTGGCCATTTTCCCAGTCTCTGGTTTTAACTCAGCACTTCTCTCCAGACTTCTGCGGCAGCAGGACAGCAACACGGACAGGCATTGCCCACTCTCAACCCAGATGAGCATCTGCCTCCAGTGGGAGCCCTCCACCAGCACTATAAGGTCAAAGCTGTCTACCCAAGCATTAACTATCCCAACCATAGGTTCAGGATATACCTGAACAGTTTGCAGATATACAGATACACAGTTTGTAGCACTGTTTCCAGGGTCCAGTGAGAACAGTAGAGGAAACACAATCAGTTATTAGGGCAAATGTCAATTTCTGCTAACAGCGGCCCAATTCTATTTCCTGGCATCTCTGTCTCCTCACCTTCCTCCTGGCTTTAATGCGCTTGTAGACATAGTCAGGGAAAGGGCTGCAGGGCAGGAAGCGTCCAGTCCCCTGGGTCACATGCAGGTTGCCATCCTCCAGCATGATCTTCCCCTGGCATATGACAACCAGCGGGGCCCCACGCAGCTCCATCCCTTCAAAGATGTTGTATTCAGCCGCCTGCAGCAACCAGGGGATGATGGTCAGGAGGGACACGAGCACTGCCTGCTCTCTCAGAGCGGTTCAGTGCCCACACCTCGTGGCTGAAGTCACCGGTGCAGGGAGAGGACAGCTGTAACAGCCTTGCCTGCCACAGAGGCCTCCTTTAGTTCACTAGTCCATCACATTAAGAACCCACCACAGCTCCCAGCATGAACCAGGACCTCCTGCTTCAGAGCTCAGTGTGAGCAAGGACTCAACAACTGAGAAGGGCAGGACATAGGCTTGAGGTAAGGCACAAACAAAGCACACTGGCAAAACCAGTAAAGATTTTTACCTGGAAGAGGAACCCCAAGGAAATGTGTGTGGGCCATGCAGGCCAATATGCAAGGGCCAGGCTCAGGAGAAGAGCAACACAGTAGGATGAGAAAAGCCCTGTGTGCAGAGCCCAGGGCTCACAGACATCCTACCCCACAGTCACAGCCTGGACTCAGTCCCTCATCCCCAACCCCAGCATGACAGGGCAGCACCAAGCTCTCGGCAGCCAGGCAGCCTTTATACAGTGCTGCTCAGACCCTATGCATCCCCACAGGCAAGCAGATTACTCACAGATTGATGGGTTTTTGCTGTGACAATCTTCACTGCATCAGGATCCCATATAACCAGGTCGCTGTCTGAGCCCACTGCTATTCTCCCTTTCCGTGGGTACAGGTTGAAGATTTTTGCAGCATTAGTGCTTGTCACAGCCACGAACTGGTTTTCATCCATCTTCCCTGTGGCCTGCTCAGACACAAGAGAACTAAGCACTCTTCTGGGGAAAGGGAAGGTAAAGCCCTGGGAAGCACCACACTCACTCACACAGAAGCCACTGGCTGGCTGGGCACAGACCACCAGCCACACAGTCACAGCTCCTGAACCCATGACAGCTGCCTCTCCTGCTCTGGCTTGCTGGGACTGTCAAAGCCTGACTGGAGATAGGCAGCTGGGTGCCCAGCTCTGTAGGGCAAGAGCACGGGTGTCAAGGTGCCCATCACATCAACCCTGCCTACTCTCCAAGCATGACTCTTACCACTGCCTTGTCCCAGATGACAGACATTCGTTCTTCTATGCCATTGGTCCCTTCTGGGATCGCTGTGAAGTTGTCTTTCCCAATTGCTTTCTGTGCAGTGCTGAACGTACAGTGGGCACTTCCCGAAACCTGCAGGTCACCACTGAGAGTGGAGGTAACAAAAGCATCATCAGTTGTTTTGCCATCAGACAATAGCAGGGGCACAAGGGATGTGAATCTCCTCTGGGCATGGGCAGCGCACAGTTCAGTTCTATTTTACACTGCACCCTCATTTCTACAGCTCCTCAGTCTGAAGACTTCCACCCAGCTCATGAAACCCCCAACACCTGGGGCCATGGGGACAAGACAGCTCTGTCACTATGCTATGTGGGACACAGAACATCCAGCACACAAGAGTCAACAGCTCAGCTCCCAGGGAGCAGGGTGGCTTTGGGCCAAGCCAAAAGATGCCCTTCCATACCAGACCATCATTTCCACTAACACGAAAGGAAAAAAGCACCCCAGTTAAGTGAGAAAAACCTTCTCTGGCAGTTTGTGAGGTCTGCTTGGGAGAACAGCCTTTGCCCCCAGGAAGGAGGAGGCCTCTCCATCCAAGGACTGTTCCCAGAGCCAGCCCTTTCCTTGTGTACTACCAGGCAAGCACAGCCCTCCCAGGCCCCACGGGAACCTGTGGCAGGCAGGCATCACCCACCCCTGTATCTGTGAAAGGGGACACGGCTGCAGGAGGGGCCTTACAGCTGCCCATCACTTGCACTGCCAACCTTCTCCAGCGAGGAGAGCACCTCAGCCTGGTTCCAGGGCTCTGGCCTGAGACGTTTTCAGTGGCAGGAGCTTGCCAAAGGCTTCCTTCAGCCCCATATGGGCACTTAACAGCACGAGCTGCAGCAGCCAGCAGCACAGACTGAGGTGTGCTTGCAAGTGCTACAACAGCAAACGAATCCACAGCCACACGTGAACCTGACAGTGGGATGAAGAGTCAGGACTCCCCAGAAGCAGCTCTCTGCATGGCTCAGAGGAGCTTCACTGCAGCACTCTGCAGTGGCTGCTGCCCAGCACTACCTTCCAACCCCTCTGCCTACATGTGGTCACCCTTTGGATGAGATGACCTGACCCAGCCTGCTCCTGACAGCGATGGCAGAGGGTAGGAAAGGGCAGAGCCAGCAAGCTGCTGGGCAAGGCAGGGCAAGGAGCTGCCCATGGCTCCCTGGAAGTCACCCGGGCAGCCGCGGACAGGCAGCGCTGCCAGGCGGGAGGAAGCAGAGCCAGGCTGCCAGCTCCCAGCACTGCCATGTGAGGAAAGTGTCCTCCAGCACCCGGCTCCCAGGGCAGGTGCCTGTGGTTTGGACACAAAGGCCCTGTGCAGGGCTCTCAATCAGCCCTAATCCACCTTTAATCTCCATTTCCCTCCGGTAATTTCTGCCATATGTCTGACTGACTGCACAGCCAGAGGCCCAGGCTGATGACACGACATGCTTCCTAATCCCCACCAGATTTGTCCCGGTGGAAGAAAACAAGGCAGCCAGCCCAGCTGGAGCCTTGCAGCCTCTGGCCCTCTTGACGCCTTACAGAAAATGGCATGGGAAAGGTGTCAGGACAGACACCTGTGGGTTGCAGGGATTCAGAAGTGTTACTGGCTCTCCTTTGAGGTCTGGAGTAAATTCCAGGTGGAAGGGAAGGATTAAAAAGCCAGTTCACTTTTCCCAGCCAGTCCCTAAGACCTACCCCTACTTCATACATCCACACTGAGCAGAGGCATCTCTTGCTCCTTGACCACAGCAAGATCCAGGGTGAGCTGAATATTTAGACCCCAAATGAACTGGCACCTCTCTTACACCAGTGATGACATCTCCATCCTGGCACAACCCAGGTTTACCCTAACATGCTCTTCTGCCAAGACACATCTGACTGACCAGGCATCCCTTGCTCACCTAGTCAGAGATGCTTTCAGCATTACCTCAAAGATTGTTTCCAAACCCCTCAGTGTCAGTCATCCCCTAGCTGACACAAACCAGCCACCATGAGGCACAGTTCGATGTACAAACACAGAAAGGGGTGAGATTCACACGTGGTGCATGGACAGGGCCAGCAGTGAGCTCTGTGTCGCTGACTGCTGTGCATGCCTTGACAGTGAGAGGATGGTGTATAACTGCGAAAGGTCAAAGCGAATTGTTGAAGTGCTTTTATTGTTTGCTGTCTATTTCCAACAAATCCCTTCCCCACCCCTTTGCCATCAGAGTGAAAAATGACCTCCCACCCCTGTCAGATGTGCACAAGCTGCTCTTGATGGTCTCCTGCAGCCTGCAGGTTGTGCTACTGCTCAGCTCTACAGGTGTGAGAAACATCTGCTTTGTGTTCACCAGCTTGTGACACCCCTCCACCTCCTTTTGTACCACTGCAACCCTGGCAGCCATTCCCCACTGGGTACATGCAGAAGGGCTTCTCCAGCTTGATGAATGCTTTTGTTGACAAGTCAGTGTTAGCTGGTCCTCATTCTTTGCCTTCTTCAGGGCATTTAAAATCATTCATGACTACTTGCCCTGCTATTTTTCTCATTACTGATGTTAAACTTATGGTGTCTCTCCTGTCTTCCTTCCACTCCCAAAGGTAAGCCACCACAACTCCTGAGACAAAGCCATTCCATCAGCCAGCTCATCAAATACCTACAGTGAAGCAGTTTTTGTTGAACTAAAGTGTATGCTGCCTGGTATTCCCTATCCTCTTGGTTCCCCATCCAAGGCCAGAGTCCACTTCTTTCCTCTAGCAGCATCACTCAGCATTGCTGTGACTCACCTGGCCAGAAGGGAGTTGATGTAGTCAGGAGTCGTTGGGTCTGGGCTCAGAGGGGGAGAGACCACAAATGCTGCAGCCTTGGCCCAGTTCTTGCTCCAGTAGTGTGTCCCGTCGGTCCCAAGACTGGCTGTGATCGGCTCACCAAACACCACATTGCCTGGAAAGGGGGACAGAAAGGACAGCTCTGGTGGAGCCTGGAAGCACACAGACTGGCAGACAACAACACAGCCTCACACTGAAACTATGCTAGGCCAACAACCAAGGCTCTGACAATGCCCTTCATAGTTTCTTGTGCATTCTTCCTCCCTTTAGCCCTTGTGCATGCTGACCATGTGCCACCAAAAAGCTGGCAAGCTCGTCCTCCTCTCCTGTTCCTCACTCACCTTCCAGTGCCCACTGAGGGACAGGGGAGAGGGGTGGGTGGTGACAATGAGCTTTTTGTGGAGCAGGGCTTATCACAGTGATAAACAAGTGTGGTGACTGCGAATCTGTGCTTTTCTTTCCAAACACACCCTACAGCCTGAGCAAGTGCTTCTGGGAGGCAGAATGACAAATGGAGCCACCAGCCACTTGAAGAGGCACCCAGACACCTCTGAAGGGCCAGCATTTCAAAGGGAGACCAGAGTTAAATGCAACAGCTCAAACCACTTGCATGTGGTTCAGACAAGTCTCCTTGGAGAGCACTTCACAGACACAGACAAACTTCGATGTTCAAAGCATTGCTCCTACCTATGACATGTTGATGTTACCCGATATGACAACAGGAAGTGGCTCCATGTGGCCTGGTGCAGTGTCCCTGTGGCCTTCACAAGTCAGGTAAACCCCTGAAATAACTGCTCCCCAGCAGCAGGGGAAGCACTGGACTGCACTCACAGCAAAACAACCATGGAGACAACCCAGGTGTCCAGGTTCCAGTGGCAACAGCAAGGCTGGGTGCAGCATCAGCTGCCACTTACCCTTTTTTCTGGCTTGTGAGATGAGGTCAGCAGCACTTTTGCTCATCACTTTAGTCACATAGAGAGGACAGTTGGTCTGGCTGGCAATAGTGATGGCCCGGAAGACGGCTTCTGCTTCCAGCTGGAAGATAGAATGGTGCACAGCTGCAGAGGAGCAGCCGGTGGGCAGGGAGGAGCCCTGCTCCTCTTGGCACACCACGGATTGCTGCCTTCGCTCTCAACCTTGAGCCCCCAAAAGCAAGGGATCAGGGAGACCTGAGGGGGGAAGCTGCAGTCTCCCTGTATCTGGCCCAACACACGGGCTACAGCCACATGATGCTCAGCCAGGGAGCACTGCCTGGACCATGCACAAGGGCCAGCACCGAGCTGCATCTGCTGATTTTTCCACTGCCTGGTTCCAGCTCTCCCAGCAGCCAGAGGGATTGCTGCCCACGCCTGACAGCGCAGCTCACAGCCTGACACCAGGCAGCAAAACGGGCTGCCCCTTGCAGCCACTCGCTGCCCCAGGCTCTCCTGTGGCTGCAGGTTAACCAAGTGTCCCCATGCCTGTGGCTGGGGTGCAGCAGGCTCTGCTCTGCCAGGCTGTTCACACCAGGGCCTGCCCGTCCTTCGGTGCTGCTGCTGCTCAGCCCAGCCCCCTGACACCCAGCCCTACTTCCCATCACAAGGTTTCCATCACAAGGGATATCTTTGGACTGTTACATCAGCCCATGCTCAGCCTGAGATCAAGCCCAGAGGTTCTCCAACTGAACTGNCACACCAGGGCCTGCCCGTCCTTCGGTGCTGCTGCTGCTCAGCCCAGCCCCCTGACACCCAGCCCTACTTCCCTGCCCTGCTGTTAGCGGAGGGCAGGTTTCCATCACAAGGGATATCTTTGGACTGTTACATCAGCCCATGCTCAGCCTGAGATCAAGCCCAGAGGTTCTCCAACTGTTTGCTCTACAGTTTGGCTTCAAGCTTTGGCATGAGAAAGTTCAAAACAGAAGCCTTAAAAAGCCAGTGTACCAAGCAGCCGGCTCCCGGGGGAGGCCAGGACAGCCAGCTCCAGGGAATGCAGTGACGGCCTGTGGGCAGGCAGCCGGCCGCGCAAGCTTAACCCTCCCAGTGCAGGAGCAGCAGAACACTGCACCCAGACACACATGCATCCGGACACCTCCTGTACTTCTGCAGGCCTATTTCCTGCACAGGGGAAGAGGCTTTTCTCTTCTGCTTAAAGACTCTTTAAACAGAAATGTACACAAGAAAACATTTTCATCAGTGCATGCAGTTATGGACTTACATATTTGGCAGAGTTTAATGTGTGGACAGGAGCAAACATCCATCACTGAATACCCTTCACAGCAGGTTACTTACCTGTAGCAGCACCATCCTGCCCTACCAAACCACTACCATCACCCCATAGAAGATTTTGTCTTTAACGCCTGCTGAGGTCTCTTTGGGACAGAGCAAACCCACAGACTCATGGACCACGTTCCCAGTGCTTTTCCATCAACCTGCAGGCCTTAGGGAGTAGCAGGGGTATCTGTGCTGTAGCTAACATTTTCTCAGGTAGAGTATGTTCTGGAAGAAGGACACTGTTTATCTCAAAAGGCAGTGAGATCTGGATTTGGCTGAACAGATTATACCTAGAGCTTTCTCACACTATTCTCAGTTGCCTTATGCATTAATGGCATTCCAAGATCAAACACTCAGCAATGCTTTACCGGCTTTGGATGAGAACTGCAGCACTGTCTTAGAATAATACAACAGTTCTCAAATCCTGGCACAATCACAGCACCCCGTAATTGTGGGTTAGCTTGCCAACTAGTGGCAACAGGCCTAGAGCCATAAAAATAAATGGCAGTTTACACACACAGGGACTCTGGTTGACTGTATTTAACATTAAGTCTCTTCCCTGTACAGGAGAATGCCTTACACTTTCATACTTCAAAGAGAATAAGCCCTGCATTGCACTAGGCTATATATGTTGTTACCAGCCCTAAAACAGTCAACTTCTTGCACTTTCAATTTAAGCTAACTGATTTTATTTCCAGCAGACACTGAAGTACAAATCTGTCCCTGTCCTCCCCTGCTCAGCTTTGCTATTGTACCAAATTCCTATTTTCTTCTTTCACGTGCTGCAGAAAGTTAGAAGCCCCTCCCAGCAGGGAGCTAGCTCAAGAAAACCTACCCGAAATTAGACTCAACTCAGATTAATGGACCAAAGAGAAAAATACCCTGAGAGCTAAAATTAGAAGTAATCTAATTAGTGTCTTGACAAAGATTGGCAACCAGGGAATTTCCCCTCTCCTTCCCTCCCGCTGCTTCCACCAATGGCTTTGTCTGTCTGACTTTGAAGCACACTTTAGACCCTAAGCAGACATTAAACAGGAAGAGGCTGGAATCTGTCAGTACCCTGACAGACATGAACAGTGAATTTACAGAGGAACTAAAATTCACCATGTGATTCCTTTTGGGCTTCTCCTACCCATGGAGTCACCTATACAAGGCAGATGCCCCCAAACCAGCCTCAAATGCTGCTACAGCCATACAGTCATTTTCATTGACTGCTTAATTCTGGGAGACTCAGAAGGCCTTGTGCCTGCTGGGAGACTCAACAAGACTGAAAAGCATTTGTTGTGCCTGTGCTTGCAAGGGAAGCTCTTCAGTGGTCCTGTCCTTTGCATCTTACCTCCTCAGGTCTGCTCAGCACATGACCCTCGGGGCCAGTTATTCCCATTTCCAACATCCTGGCTTGTTCCTAGGACAGAGGGATGTTACAAGGTTATGAAACTATCAGCCACACATTAAAACAGATTCCTCCCATATTGAGCCCTTCCCTCAGGACACCCCGTGTCCAGACTACCCACATGAAGACCAAACCACATCCTTTGCAACAATTCCCTTGCAAATCCTGTTCCATTAGCTGGCTCCCTGCTTACAGCAGGGAGAAAACTCTTATCATGGCACTTTTCAATACACTTTAGCTCTTTTAGCTGATTATGTGCAAGGCAAAGGTCTCTGCTTTTCCATACTCAGAAAGAGCTGTGGTTGGAGTGAACGTACCATACTTGATGGCACTCTCTTCTATTTAGATAATTGCTAATTCTCTATTTCAGATTCACTTATGCACAAATATAGCAGAAAGTCTTGGTAAATTTGACACTGCTGCTGAGCAGCAAAGAGATCCCCTTGAAGAAGGCAGCTGTGCAGCTCCAGAGTCATTTTGCTAATGCCCCGCAACAAATCTGCCTGCAGTGGATTTTCAGTCCCTGCATACCAGAGGAGGAGCTTTTTACCTGTGCAATTATATCACCATTTTCAGCATGAACTTGAGCTATGGCGCCCAGCTCTGCCAGGCAGCTGAATATCTCATACAGCTGAAAAAGAGAGAAGGAAGAATGGCTGAGGAGCAGAAGGAATGCCCTGGCCTGTGCGTGGCCACTGCACCCGCACGGCTGCCGTCCCCCCGCTGTCCCGCGCACAAGGTGACAAGTGAGGTCCCACCTCAGTGTTCGACATCTGGTACAAATCCTTGTAGGCCATGTACACCATGAAGGAGTTAACTCCTAGGGGCAGAGCAGAGGGGACAGGGGATGAGTGAGGCTCTTGCTCCTGAGGGTCCCGCTCGGGCCCCTGGAGCTGTGGGCAGCGGGAGCCAAACCTTTCTCCTGGACCAGGGTGTGCAGCTCCTGCCGGACGCGGTCGCTCCAGCGCGGGATGTCCACGTGCAGTGTGTAGTCGCAGCAGGCGTTCCCGTCAGCCCACTCCCGCCACCGCTCCAGCGCCTCGGCCAGGCTGGACTCGGGCTCTGGCACCACGTGGTCCACTGCAGCGGCACCGCAGGGCACGGGCTGGGCATGGGCTCCCTGCAGCCACCGCGCCGGGCCCCGCGCGCCGCCGCCATCCCCGCTCGCCCCCTGCACGGCTCCAAGGCTGCTCCCAAGAGGTCCCCATCACCTCCACGGAGCGCCTGGGCTCCTCCAAGCGCAGTTATTGGCAGGGAAGCACACAGACACTTTGCTTAATGGCCTCTGGCATGGGACCAGGGCCTTCTACAGGCTTCTGCTGAGAAATCAGCTGAAGGGCCTTGTTGTTCCTCAGCCCCACTCCCACCCCATTAAGACAAAGCCTCCTCCCATGCTGCAACCCTAATGCACCTCTTACTGCCCACCACGCCATTCCCATGCCCTGCCAGTTAGTTTTTGGGCCCCAAGGGAAGAACAGCCAATGGGGGAAGGACAGGAAGCCCAATCCTTTACTGGAAGGATCAACAGTTGCTCCTGCATCCCAAGAAACCCTGCAGTGCACATACCTGTGACCCTGCACAGCACTGAAACCCAGATCCCAGACCTGTGCACAACTATGTTCTCCTCCAGGGAAGGACCTCAGAATTCCCTTTCCTTTTTCGTTAGCACTGTTTATTTCTGAACAGTGCTGGCTGCCAGGACACTGCTCTGTTCCTCTGCTCAGAGTCATCTGAGCATCATGCTGCCCTATTTTTATTTAACAGGGGAAAAAAGCTGTGCCATTGTTCCTTTCTGAGGGTCCCAGGGCACCAGTGGCTGCAGGCAATGAAGCACTACAGAACACAGGATTTGCAAGGGCAAGGGGCCCACCATTTCACTATTACTAAGGACCCCAAAGATTCACCCCAATCCTCACTCTCTAGGCTGCATTGTCAGAGAGCACAGAAAAGGTAAGCACAATGCCATGGACCTTTAAAACAAAGATGACTGAGAAAAGCAAACAGAAAAAGAAGTAACTGGGCAATGTTCTGAGAGTGCTGGGTGCCGCCATGTACAGGACCTACTGCTACACTCACTGATCATGGTGGTTCCACCAGCCAGGGCCGCCTTTGTTCCTTGGAAGAAGTCATCCACCGCTGTCATCCCCTTGTACGGCATCTGCAGGTGAGTGTGGACATCGATTCCTCCAGGGATCACCATCTTCCCATTGGCTTCTATGGTTTTGACCCCTCCAGGGACAATCAGATTGTCTCCAATCTGCCTGATGAGATCATACCAAGATGGTGAGGCCCACACGAAGGAAAACCAGCCACCAGCCACAACCAGTGCATGGCTGGCTGGGGAGCAGCCAAGTCAAGACCACAGCCAGCAGAAGTGCCCCACTCCGCCCCACAGCAGACCTGGGCTTGCCGGAGCCAGCAGCATGACACCAGCTCACGGCAGCAAATGCATGGCTGCCTGCCTCGCTCAGACCTACACGCTGCGTGGCACAGGGGCAGCTCTCATCTGTCCGACTGCTCCGGTGGTGTCTGGGACGGTACCTGCTGCCTGGGCAGGCACTGGGTTGGTGCAGCAGTCCCATCTGGTCACCCAGGGTGCATGCTCACACAACACACCACCAGCCCTGCTTCCTGTAAGCTGTACCTCTCATCTCTCCTTTCCCTCATCGTTCTGCCCACCTTAAGTAAGGCTCAAGTCTAAGCCTTACTTACAAAGACCTTCCCTCTCATGTTGTCTCCCTGATGCCCCTGAGACATCTTTGCTATCAGCAGGGCCACACTGTAGTGAAGGCAGCTAAAATCCCAAGTACCTAAAAATACCTTCAGAAAAGAGGAAACCTAAAAAGCTCCAGTATACATCTCCTCGTAACCCAAAATGCCATTATAGACCTTTGGGGTTTGTACTATCCTAGCACACGACAGTCTCCTTCCTAGGCATACCCACCCTCCTGCAGGCCAGGTCACCCAAACCTCAGGATTCCATTCAGCCCCCTGCCCCCTCAATCCTTTTATCTGTCCATATGTAGCACTCAGCCTTCAAATCTCTTCTTTCAGAAATCCTATTTTCTTGAAGCCTTCCTCAGTCTTCCCTGATAAATCAAGATAAAAGTAAAGTTGATTTTGGTGAAAAAATTCTGATTTTCCCTGGCACACCAGGGAGATAAATGAGGAGCAAATTCCACTTTCACATTTTGTTCAACTTCAGTCATTTTGCAGGGTTTGTTTTACTTAGAATTGCACAAGTTCTGTGGACAGAGCAGCTCACTCCAGTGTCCTCACAGCAGTAAACCAGCAGCTCTTTCCGCTGCTTCTATTGAGATGAATCATCAACAACAGATTTAAACTGCTCATTGCATTCTTACCAGAATTCACTTGTAAGACTATTTTCGTTCCAAGGCAATGAAATTCTGAGACTTCCAGGCTGCAGATGAGGCTAAGAGATTTGCCTAAGGACACCCAGAAAGTCTCTGCCATAGCAAGACCTGAAGCTGGCTCTGATCCCTGCCTGGGCACAAATGTCCAGCTGAAAACAACCAGCTCAAAATACAGCCCTGCTTTGCACCATGGACACGGTATCACGAAGTCTCCAGCCCAACTGCAATTCAGTCACTGGAGTTTGTATGCAAACATGCCAGGCAATCACATACGTGTTCACATACACTGCAGAGAGCTGAGCCTCCAAGCAGAGGTTCCCAGGGCTATCAAGTTTTAGTGGCTGGCAAGTTGCATACAGACCACAAGAAGCCAAAACAAACATCAACCTGAAACCGATTTAAGGGGAGATGGAGATAACAGAAGTCCCATACTTACTTTATGAGGCCATCCTCCATGTAAATGTCAGCATAGAATGACTGGTCATCATTGACTATTCTCCCTCCTTTAATCAGGAGACGATCACTCTGTGAAGGGAAGGACACAGCACTTGTCAGTAGCAGAGAACACAGATGCTCCTCAGCAGCCAGGGCAGTGTCCTCCTGGAGTGCGACCATACAGCATCAGACAGCAGAAACTTCACTTCTGTTCTGACACTTGAAACAACAGGACAAGAGCAAGACTGACGTTTTCAATCCTCAGGGCTGCTTCTGAGTGGAGCAAGTGCTGCCAGAAACACCTCTGAGGCAGAATGAGTGGACAGGAGAGTCACTAGGGACACAGAAAAGATGCTTCCATAAGATAGACAGAAGTCAAAAGCTGTCTACACCGGGCCATTATGTACATCTGCAGGCGGCTCAAGCCACACACCAGCATTTAGAGCAAGTTTGTTACTAAAGGCATGTCCTCAAATTTTTTCCAAATACAGCACAAAATCAGTTGCATTAAAGAAAACAATTCCTATCTCATCTGTTACCCCCTTGCGAAGACCACTACCATGACAGGCAGCCCTGAAGATGACGCATCTGCTGTTAGAACATGTCCCTTCACTACAATGCTCAGGGTAGTCCTTCTGAGGCATTTCACAATGTCACAGCTCTGCACAAGACCCAGAAGGCACTGAACTGCGTTCCTATCTCATCATTTACCATCTCCTCTGTTCCCTTTTTACTGACCCAGAGTGGCCAGCGGCCTTCTCCAAAGAAGGGCAGCCAGAGAGCAGAGGAGCACCCAGACCAGAACTGCTCTATGCTCTTCTGTATTCACACTTGTGGACCTGGGCAACCGAGCATGCACTGATGGAAGAGAATGGGTATTGTCTCATAGGGAACAGACCCTGGAAGGTCAAGGTCCTGCTCTTCTACCTTCACATGCACAAGCCCAAACCCCAGCTGCAGGCCGTACAGGGGCAAACAGCCCCGTCACACACAGGGCTGCCATGTATTTAGGTGACATAAGCTGCTTGTGCTGCTCCAGAGAATAATACAGCCTTATGAATAATACAGCCTTCCTGACTGCTTAAAATGCTTCCAACAACCCTCCAGCTCTCAAGCTCCCCTAATTTTCCTCTCAGCTCCCCCCTGGTGCCCACAGCCCAGGTTTTGGCATGTGAGTACACCCCCCCCTTCCACGGTGCAAGCCCGGACCAGGGCTGACAGGAGCCTTCAGCAGGGCTTACACACCAGCCTCACCCTGCAAAGCTCTTGCACAATTAATTCCTATGCAGGGACCTGCATTTGTTCTTCATCTGCCCCCCCCCCCCCCCCCCCCCCCCCCCCCCCCCCCCGC
>NDXB01017096.1:80345-108706 GCA_002631895.1 Agapornis roseicollis
CCCCCCCCCCCCCCCGGCATGATTCCTGGGCATATCACCACAGTGATGGTAACTTGATGGTGGTAATTTGCAGCTTCCTCCCTGGCAACAGAAGGATGCACAAGAATCCCCTGCATCCCTGCAGCTTGCAGCAGCCAAAGCCTGGAGACCCACGTGCGTTTTTACAGCAATCTCATCCTCACAGCGCAGACAAAGAAACTGGGTGGGGAAAGGACGAGAACGCCCGGCGTGGCTGCAGCTCAGCGCTGGAGCAGCGGAAAGGCCACTGTCCCTCCTGCTTCCCAGGCAAGGGCCTCCCCACGGATGACCAGCAACCTGAGTCCTAGCAACTGGGATTTACCTTCCCTGCTCAGCACAGCCTAACGCCCATCAGGAGCCGAGCCTTCCACCAGGAAAAGCGCAGGGTCGAGTTGCTCCCCTGTTCACAACCCCCCACAAGCAGACCTGGGGTCAGATCCCCTTTTCCCCTGACCTAAGCTTGCACGTCAGCACAAAGGTCTAGCGGAACTTCGATGTCTAACGGGGAAGGAAGTCTGGAAGTAAGGACACGATGGTGGTCACAGAGCTCCCTGCACAGCTCCTTTAAAGAGACAGCTTTAACAAATCACAAACTGCACAGGGAGACACCAGCACTGGCTGGTGAGCCGGAGGACCACCATTACCACCCTCTGTGCAAATCTTCTCCCCAGGTACAGCTGATGCAGGAGGACAGCACTGGCTTGGAAGTGCCAGGTCTTTGGGCCAGCTCTCAGCCACCTCTCTCCCTGACGGGCACACACCAGGTAAAGCTCAGCCTTGGGGATGAAGACCCCAGGCACCAACAAATACTGTTGGCAAGTCACTGGTTCTCCTCCTCACCCAGCACAGGGTGCTTGTCCTTCCTTTTGTGTCTCTCCAACTGTCATCTCACCAACAACACTGTGATTTTTAGTTCAGAAACCCCTAAAAGAGCCACGTGTGACCATACTCAGTTGCTTATAGCCTGTCAGTCACAGCGGGCAGGCAGCTGAACCCTGGCTACCATGGATGCAAATGGTGAGTATTTCAGTATCAGTATAAGAAACATAGACAGAAACTACCAAGCAACTACCAAGTGTCGAACATCAGCTATGGAAGAATGAGGTCCATGGTTAGAAACAGAGGGAAGATGACTGTTTTTTATATTTCATACACAGAGTTTCTCCCACATAGGCAGCTCCCCATGCCCTGGCACATCCTCCTTGGCTTTACCTAGCCTACATGAAGGAAAAAGTCTCAGATCCAGTAACATGACCAGGCATCCTTCTCTTATTTTTGTCTTGCCCACACCCTTTAAACCTCCCCAGCTCACACGGGAGTGCCAGCAAACGCTGATGCTGCCTGCCCTGCCTCTCCCTGCACACCAGGCAAGGGGAAGCAAAGGAAGACAGGCACGGGCAGCTTGGGGCCAGGCGACTGCAGCACTTGACAACTGCGGAATAAACTGTTAATATGAACTCAGAAGATGTGCCTGCACACAAACACAAACGGTCATTCTGTGGCAGATGTAAAAGGCTGCTTGGTGCTAACTCTGTTAGTACACAGAATCGTGAGGTCCATCATGCTGGAACTGGAACAAGGCATTCATTCAGGGGCCGCCCTGAGCCCGTCTGCCGGACACCGCCGTGCCACAGGGGAGAAGGGAGGCTGCACCGGCAGCTACCCAGCATGGAGGGAGAATATAGCATAAAATAAGTGAAAGCCAAATGACACCACATCCACGGGCCCCGGCATCATTCAGGAGTGCATCCAGACGTTCAGAGGCGGCGAACAAGAAAGGAAGAGAATGAAGCAGTTACAAGGAAACCAGTCTGAATTCACAGACAGGCTTCTGCAGCCAGAGCAGCCTCAGATTACAATAAATGCACTGTTTCCTCTGCCAGGGCTCATTTGTGCATCTCCACAACCACCACATCTCCCCGCCAGCCAGTGTCAGTCTGTGTCATCAGCCATTGTTAGCAGATAGAGACACCCTCGGAGGCTCCAAGGGCAGCACCTTTCTCCCAGTCTGGAAGAAGCCTCCGCAGGGCACCTCTGCTCCAGCCCAGCCCCTGACTGTGTCTCAACAAGTCTCCATGCAGCCAGTGACAGCCCATTTGTCACCAGTGTGGTGGTACCTTTCCTGAGCATCCATTCCTGCAGGCCCAGGTGCTGCCCCACAAGGCTAAGCCTGGAAGCATCTTCCAGCACAGCACTGCCAAAGCCTGGCAGGATCACCATCAACACCCCTGCTCTGCCAGAAAGCCTTTTTGCTGAACACTCCCTGTCTCTCTGCCTCTTGGTATTTGGGACCAAGATTTCAAAACCACTGCCCATTCCCTCATGCCCACACTCTGCTCCTGATGCTCTTAAGCATCATCCAGTCATTTGAGATCCCAAAATATCAAGGGGTCTGTTAACATTCCTCAGTGTGATGCTGCAGAAGGGAGGCTGCAGCTTCCAGAAGGCTACTGAAACCACTGAGGAATAGGGCTCACCTTGTTTACAAAACACCAGAGTATAATGAGTAGAATGCATGGAAGCAGGTATATGACCTTACTACTCTTTCTCTTGTAAGATAAGAGACACTAATTGCGATGGTGTTTCATCAATAGTTGGATGTCTCCTCCCTACTAATGCACCACGCAACAGCATGGAAAAACCTCTGGCTGGAATCGCAGGGATTGAGGGCAGCCACCAGCTACACTCAGTGATCCCCCACAGCCTGTGGGCACGGCAAGAAATGCCAGACTGATGGCTGCCAGATTCCCAACATCCACCAAGTCAGTAACGGAGGCTTTTTCTTCTTCCTACTTGCACCCAACACCACTTGCTAGATCCCCACACAGAACTCACTGGTTTTAGACGTGCCAAAAGATACCTCAGAGGTGCCACTCCTGGGCTGTGACAGGCAGCGGAATGGGATAGGCATGGCACACACCCAGAAAACACATGGGAACTCCAGTCTACCTTGATAGTGTGACCAAACCACAAAGACTGGGCAACTTTGATTCAACCAACAGCTCTGTTAACGGTTATTTGGTAAGACCAGGGCTCTCTTCATTTGCAGGCTTGGTCACTGCCTCAGCACTATCAGATTTGAGATCTACAGGTGAGCTACATGCCAGACCTGCCCCCAGCTATGATGCTTTAAAGGTCTCTCAGATACTTTACACCCTAATGGCACGTTACAGTCCCTAAAATCTCTCTCCTAAGAGAGGAGGGCAGCTTAGCTGACAATCTACCACCCCAGAAGTCACAATGGTCCTGATATGCAAGAACAGATTCTGGGGTGGAAACCTCACAAGGAGGAATAAACAGTCAAACAAATGCCCGGGGGAAGGGGGGGCACAACCTGCAGAAAGGGACAGAAGAGGCTTTGTTCCAGCAGAGACACCACATCTAAGATATTCCTTCTGCCATCCCACTAAAACAGACACCTGACTTCACTTGATGGCTTCCCTGGGCCTCAAGGGGTGGGTTCAGGGCATATAGGTCATTTGACAGAATTCCTGAGCCATCTTCTCCACCCCAACCAGGACATGGTAACACTGTAGAACAGGAAAGAGAGTCCCCGGACTGCTAACTAAGCTGCAGGAGTCAGAGAAGACACCACTCACTCACAGTGAGTTCAGCTTCAGCAGGCAGAAGAAAGGACTGAATGGGGAGAAATAAAGCAACCTGAGAGATTTTGTTACCATTGAGGTGAGAAATTTCCTGCCAGATCCCAGAGGAGCAGGAACAAGCCCTGCATATTAATAAAACCTAACAGAATAAAGGTCATTGTAGAGACACCCCAGAGAACAAGGGAAATCCCACCCGCAGGAGCAATGTCCTTATCATCATGGTGGTCTAAGGATACAGGAAAGGCAAGATGTGCAAAGTGGCAACATTGCTTATTAAAGCAACTGAATCTGGGTTGACAAAGGAATTTCTCTTTACAGCGTTAACGATCTTTGTGCTTTTCTGGGAGCATTTTGTTCACATTTGTACATTAATAAGAATAATGAAACGCGGGCACTTCGTTCTTCCTTTTTCTCCAAGGGGCTAAAGTCGCCCTCAGAAGGACAATCAGGAGCCATATAAAACCAGCGACAAGGCACCAGCGAAATGAAAGCCCTGCCCGCTCTCCCCGAAGAAAGCCCGGTGCAGCCTCCCCTGGGGGGCCGGGGAGCTGCTGCAGCCTCCGCGGGAGCACGGAAGCCCCGGAGCGGCCGCGGTGGCTCCGGGACCGGGCTCCCCGCTCCCCCGAAGCGAAGATGCCGGACAGCGCCCCGCAGCCGGGCTGCGGTGGGTGCGGTCCCCGCGCCGCAGCCGCACCTGATGCAGCAGCACCGGGAGCAGGGAACGCCCTGCGGGACAGCCCGGACCGCGCTCGGCGGGGAGCCCGCCCGCACGATGGGTTTGCGGGGCTGGCCACCGCGACCGCCGGCGCTGCTCTCTGGGAGGCGGGGTGGCTGCCGGCGGAGCCGCGGGCAGCGCTCCGGGAGCGGGCGCCGCCGGGCACCGTCCTCTGACCCCGCCGTGGCGTGGCTCGGCCGTGCGCAGCCCGGGTCTACCCGCAGCGCTGGGGCACCTGCGCGGGCGGCGGCTCTTTGTCTGCGCGGCGACGCCACCGCCCCGGAGGGCACCGACCCGGGCCCCACAGGGCGCTCGGCACCGGCAGCGCCCCCCGTCCCGTCCCGTCCCGTCCCGTCCCATCCGGCCCTGCCGGCGGCACCCACCGTGATGCGCGGGATGTTCTTCTTGCCCTGGTACGACATGGCGCTGCCTGCCCGGCCCGGCCCAACGCCGCTCTCCGCGCCGGCTCCGCACAAAGGCGAGCCCGAGCCCGCTGTGCCCGCCGCCACCGGGGACACCGCCCGCCCCGCCCCGCCCCGCCCACAGCGCCGCCCGCGGCCGCCAGGGGGCACCTCGACACCGGGCACCGCTCCCCACACCGGGTACGGCCCAGCACGCAGCCGGCACCGGGCACCGCGCCGAGCCCCGCCGCCAGGCTCCGGCTCCTCCGTCGGGGAAGCCCAGGGCTCGGGGTGGCTGCTGAGGGGTCACCGAGTGGGGCCGGGTCTGCGCCCGGGTGCAGCGATGGCCACGGCGGGAGTAGGGACCCAACGGCTCGGCGCGAGCTGACACCTTCCCATGCGGTCACAGCGGGGCAGAGAACGGGCCCGTGGTCCCGGGGCGCACGGGGCACCCTCAGCCTCGAGTCACAGCCGCAGCAACTGCAGACTTTCAAGAAGTCATAAAAGGCACCACGGGTCCCCCCCCGGGAATCCCGTTTCCGGTGGAAACACCGCGAGTGCCGGCAGCGCTAAGGACTTGTGACCGAGGCGGGAAGGTCCCAGGTATTCAGCGTATGCCGAGACACACAATCTTTGTCATCCACTAGCCAGATCTTACACAGGGCAACTTCTAGCTCTCCTCTGGCACCCTGACCTGGATGATCAACACCCAACCCTCCTCTCAGTTTGTTTTCCAAACTACAACATAACTGCCGTTTGTGGTAACTGCAGGAATCCACACAGCACTCTGCTCACCAGCATGTGCACAAGCAAAGCAACCCTCATAGCACACCCCTGACGCTGCAGCCGGCTTTCCTACAAAGCTCTCAAGTGGGTGACAGCCCCGTGGCCCATCCTGAGCACTGCTCTGCTGTAGGGTTCAGCACAGAGACA
Organism: Agapornis roseicollis; assembly: GCA_002631895.1. Classification (NCBI taxonomy): domain Eukaryota; kingdom Metazoa; phylum Chordata; class Aves; order Psittaciformes; family Psittacidae; genus Agapornis; species Agapornis roseicollis. The sequence goes on from NDXB01017096.1 coordinate 86,018, forward strand.
CACTCCCTTTATTGAAGGGCCTAAGTACACAGCTTGGTGTGGCTCCCTTAACACAAGCTTTGATGCCTCCATCAGCTCACCGATCCAGCCCAAGGCTTTTACTATTCACCGAGTTTGCTATTCTGTGTGCGCCGAACCTCTTAAAAACTTTTACTGGATACATATTTATTCTAAACCCAGCAAGTTTTCACCAGCTTAAAGTGAAAGTCAGCAGCTTCTCACGAATATTACTTACTGCTGCCAGGACCAGGAGTACGTGCAAACTGCAAGGGCTGCGTGGCGCAGCTGGACCACTGCCTCCCCTTCCCCAGCTCCTGCACCCTGCAGCTAGTAAGAGACGGGCTGAAGCCTTCCCTTCCCTGGGGACCCTGGGACAGGGAGGCGCCCGCAGCCCTGAGCCAGAGCCTCTGCAACTGGGTAGCACATGGGGAGGAGGTAAGGTACCAGACTAAACTGTTCTGCCACGATGCTGCGATGCTTCACGAACAGGTCCTGGTTTCTACTGACATTAGACTGGCTGAGGGTGGAACATGAGAAAGACCCTCAGTGCCTATTGCCAAACATCCTGAAACTTCATTCACCCCTCTCCCAGCAAGTTTAAGAGTATCCCCATGCTGGGTTGCACCATGTTATTTTGTCTGAAGTAACAGAAACAGTAGCAGTTAATTAGCTACTAATAGATAAATGACTACAAGGACAGATGTTGATGACTTGAGCACTGGGACAGTGCTGAAGCCCCCTGAATGCCAGGCAACCAAGGTGACTTCAGACCCTTCTTTTGCAGAGATGTGCTTTCCTCCTGGTCACTACATGATGCTCACACAAATCACAGTAAAACGTGCTGCCTGGGCCCAAAACGTTCAAAATGGACAAAGAGGGGTTTTTTTCCATAGGACCTCTCCAGGTGCGTCAATGAGATGATATCCATGTGCTTGAAAACATCCTCAACAAGAAGCATGGTCAAATGGAAAGTTATTCTAAAATGACAATACTCTTCCAGCTCATAATGGGAGACACGAGCATGTTTATCCCCTGCCAGCTCCAGGGGATGATCACCTCCCTCCGAAGGCATGCTGGCAAGGCAGAGCCGCAGTGCAGCATGCATGCCCCCTTTCATTACTATTCCCACCTTCCTCTCCCCCAGCCCAAATCGAAGCCTCCAGGTCCCTGCTCCGTGGCTCCCTTCCGAGCTGACATCTACCTTCTCCAAGCCTCAGAAGAGCCAACCTAGGCTGAAACCTGACCCAAACCCCACCCAGAAACACATCCAGACTCACACCACATGCAGGCCAAGCGCAGCTACAACAGTGCAACAACCCTTTCCTCACATGGGACCGGAACATGTGCCGCACCTGATGATGGTAGCTCAGCCCCTTCTGCCCTCTCCCCACTCCCTCATACATCAGTCTGACATGAGGGGAAGGTCTGAGCCAAATTCAGGTCCCTCCTCACTTCTTCAATGCGTATGTTGAAAAGCAGGATTTTTACTAGGCTCAGCTATTTCACCATGATGTGAAAGGTACCTCCTGTTGTTTCCTTTCTCCACTGACACAGAACTTCTGTGGATCTTTGTTGTGCAATTTGAACTCACTTTACCTCATCCTAGCAAAACCACGGGGGCACTGTGTCCCACCCTGTGCAACAAGGAGCAGCCTGCAGGCAGCACTCTGGGGATGACTGACACAGCAGCTACCCAGGCTGCTGGACCACAGCTGGGACAGGGCCTTGGAAGGTGCGCAAGCACAGAGTGAGGACATCACTGTACACAGCAATCCCTGTGCATCCATGATGCCTGTGACCACGCCAACACCCAGACAGAGCAGCAAGGTATCTGGATATTGTAATGCCCATTGCAATGTGGAAACAGGCACAGTGCACCAATCTGTGGGAGATACCTGCTCCCACTGCAGGCAGCTGCTTCCATACCTCCCTGTATGGATGTACCTGGGTTAGGAGAGACCACTCACCCCAAAATGCTAATGCCAAGCCAGGAGAGAGACGGCTTCTACTTCACACTTAGCTCCCTCCATGAGATGGGCTTTGGCTACACAAGAACATCTGGATTTCCACTGAAGTGACTCAATTCCCTTAGAGCATGGACAGGCCAGCCCAAGTCCATGAAATACAGGCACCTCTCTTGCCACCTTTAACATGCAAAGCAAAGACTAGCAAAGTCTGGGCCCTCTGCTTAGCATCACTTCTCCCCCACCACTGAATGGAAACACCCGTTACTGGGTCCAAATCCATGTGCTGTAAAATGGAATTCAGCTGTTCCCAGCAGAGCAATGGGAAAGATGCTGCTGGATCCAATCACAGCTGAGAGTCAGCCCTGCTGAAAGAGCCAAGGTCCAGCTGTATTTTCCAGCTTCTCATCCCTGTCTCCAGGAAGGCTGCTGGCATGTTTGGTTTGTGTTTCTTCCTCCCATTTCCTCCAGCCATCCATAGCAACTGCTCCTCAGCAGAAAAATCAACCCTCTCCACCTTCCACCTCGTGGCTGAGGTGACAATGGAAGGGGTCTGTGTAGGGAAAGCTTCCACCCAAGTAAAGTGACAGAGCAAATGCAGCTCTAGCTTGTCTCCACCATGGTTTTCCTTGGGATTAGGGCTGACCATCAGTGAACAGCTCGCATTCCCCCAGACAACCTCTGAAGAGTAGGCCACACATATGAAACTACTTTTCTGGGTCTCCTCACAAAATCTGGTACATTTCACAGTCCTTCTGTAAGTCCGTTTGCTTGTGCTTTTCAGAGCTGAATCTCTTGTTGTCATTCCTGGATCACATCTCTGAGTCCCAGAGGTCATGTTGGGATCATTCCTCCCCAGCTGGCATTCACACCACTGTCAGCTCCACACATGCTGTACCTCTTTTTCCAGGTCATTTCTGATACTGAAGAAGAGCTGCATCTAACACAGATGCATAAAGCTTCCCACTAAACAGTCACACACCCTCCTTCTAAGCCCCATACAGTTTCCCTATGGAGCTGTATCCACCCAGTCAGCTGGGGCTGTTCTGGCCTGTAGAAGGTACTGACATCTTAGATAAAAAGGAAAAAAATTACTGTGGTCAGAGCCAACCGTTTTTGCAGCCAGACCACAACCTGAAATGTTTAATTCAATTTAAACCTACTGAAGTTTGCGTTTGACACTTTCAACTATGTTCATAGAAAAATGCTTAGAGGAGTTTCCAACACACCAAAGCCTTTTCCAAGTGAGACAGCAGTGAGTCCTGCCATGCACAGCTCACAAAGTTTAGCTGCTTCCCAGAATTTGTTATGGTTTTCCTAAAATGGGCATCTCAGAAGTCACACAGGCTTGCAAGAACAACAAGAAATGTCCAGGTGGCTCATGGATGGAGTCTGGCTCCCAAAGCACACCTGCGGATTGAACGTTACCTGGCAGGATGCTCATGGTGACATCTCTGCAGCACCTCTATCAGGACCACAGACACCTGGGGATCAGCCCTTCGCTTCTGCCCCTCGTCCTAAAGCCAGCGACTTGGCAGGGACAGAACCCCTTGTACCCTGCTGAGCTTCATCGGCCAGAACTGCCTCACGGGAGAGCAGCTGCTGCGTGTCAGATGCCATGTCCTGCTGCAGGTGTTCATGTGGCATCCCCCATCAGCGCACTGGGCGAGTCCGCTGCAGGTCTGTGCTCAAGACGGAAGCAGTCTTAGCTCCTCTGGAAGCTACTCACGACCACAGACTTTTCCTGATGCTGCATCATGTGCGGCTCTTGCTGCATTTTCTGATAACTTCAGAAAAAATACACAGTACTAAAAGAAGCATCACCTCTTTCAACCTGCTGCAATGGGCTGTTGCCACAGAATCTGGTATACATTTTATGTACTTCATGGCACGCTTGGTGATGCCCCATTGCTCCCCTAAAATGTTCCACAGCTAGGATTAGTTGTTAAATGTGGAGAAAAAAGATCACTGGGGTTTTATTTTACATAAAGAGTCTTTTGGAGTATCATTTTGTGAAGATAAAGAACATCATAAACCCTGCCACAGGCATAGAAAAGAACTCACTCCTTGCCCTGCACATGAGCCCCTTCTAAACCACTGGCCAGACTTCCTCTAAACCCTGTTCCCCCCAGGTCACAATACAAGAGGAAGGCAGCAGCAGAAATGCTCATCCTGCAGGTCTTGCCAGCCAGCCTATCCAGTGCCCTGCCCTTTCAGAGAGGGGAGATCTGCTTCAAGAAGGCTGAAAATCACCACCCGGAGTTAACAACCACAGCGTCCTTCCAAGCCCAGTGCCATCACAGTGCTCACATGTGCAGCCAGCTCCTGGCCCTGCCACTACTGACACCCGAGCAGCTGCTTGTGCAGCCTTCACCACAAGAGCCAGGAACATGAGAGGAAGGAAACCCAGGACTGTTCCCACAAGGTAAATCACACTATTTCCGTTAGGGTGAGATTTCTGGTAACACAAAAGCTCTTTGCAGCAAGCAGGAACTCTTCAACTGACTCCAATTTCTTTATAAAGGTGGCCCTACTGCATAACTCCCATGAAATCTGTGTCTTCTCACAAAGAGGGTGGTTTATCAAACTGCAGTTCGCTTAACTGCTGGCACTAATGTGTATCCCAGCATGAACAGCCAAAGAACCGACCTCTTGCTGTTGTGCTTCAGGTATCAGATTTCTTATTAAAAAACCAAACAAACAACAAAAGAAAAAAAACCCCAAACAAAACCAAAAACTCAACACAAAAATGAGTGGCATTATTTTTTTTCAATAAAGATCAGAGTATTTATCATCAAACCCTGTGAATTATCACAGGTTTCACGGTTTCGTTTGCATTGTGGGAACTAGTCCAGTGGCTTGGGTTTGTTCTGTTGTTTGCAGAAACACCAGAAATACTGTAACTCCAAATTCTTCTCTTAAAAAAAGTAAAACCAAAACAGAAACCTGAGCTCTCTGCAGAATGGGGTGATACTGAGGTTAGGAACTGATCCTATCCAAGTGCTTTATGATCTCTTTCACAAATGGAAGATTTTGGGAGAGCTGTGCAAAAAGGCAGCGCGCAACTGCAACTTTAGATCATGCTGAGTTCACCCATGAGGAAAAGGCTGCAGTTGGCTTGGTGTTTCTGCTATAAATTACTGGCAATGGAAACAAAAATGCTGAAGTCAGAGCACATTTTACACGTGTCAGAAAAACGAAGAGAAGATCGAGTCAGTTCAAGCCTCGCTCTCCACTGCAGGCAGCCCCACACCTCCAGCATCTATCACACCAGATCTGAGGGTGTCACACAGCTGGAGAGGACAAGGCACATCTGCCCAGGAGCAAGCCAAGGGCAGGGTGCCATAGGTCCTCCGGAGGGGACAGAACCCTCGCTGGCTTTCATAGCCCAGTGGTTTCCCTCACACTCCTGGCTCTGCTCCTCGCCCTCCGGGGCGCCAGGCTGATGGAGCTGCCCCAGCCCGCAGTGAGGCCGCTGCAGTGCCGTGTTTGTGGGACCACAGCCAGTTGCCTTGGCAATGACGACTTCACTGCAGAACCACGCAGTTGGACGGGACGGGGGTGAGCGCAACAAGGCAGCGCTCCCGCCTGTGCTGCTCAGGGCCTGCACAGCTGGGCAGCAAGGAGGTGCATGGAGAGGCTACCTCAAGCTGCTGCTGTACCACCTTCTCAGGCACTGAGCACAGAGCATAAAGCTCCTTCCCCACTCTGTAAGTCATGTTTCCCCTGCAGAGGCCCAGTGATGCAGCTTTCCACTGTTCACACATCCTCTGCGAGGATCCTTACCACAGGAATTCAGAAGGTTTGTCTGTGACCTACAGAGAAACTCTCTTTGACTTCATTTTAGTAAAGTAATCCACTCCAGTTAGACAAAAGGCATGGCAGCTCTCAAGGAAAACTGCAGAAAAGCCTTAGAGTCCGCACAGGCTGTTACTGAGGGAAACCTGGACAGAGTTAAACAGCTCTTGTTAAATGAGGTCTCTGCAAAACAACCCAGATCAGAGCAGAATCCAGCCTCCCGACGCTGTTCCTACACATTTCAAGTGCTCTGTAACAACCACCCTTGCTGCAGCAGAAACTCATGGTAGGTAAAGCAGCCTCCCGAAAGGCACATCTTGGTTGGGCACTGGGATGCGACCAAGTCTCAAAGCCCATCTGCCCACACAGGCAGAGCCTCTACAGCCAGGGCCCCAGCGACCTGTCACCCACTCCATCCCTGCGCCGGCCGGCAAAGCTCGGGCTCCCAGTGGTGAAGCCAAGCAGGCACCTGACTGACCTGAGCCATAACCAGGGCTTCACTGTGCCCGCACCCACAGATCAGGGTTTGCTCTGCCAGTAAACCTGGTGATAAAGCACAGTGAGGCTGAATCGCGTACCTGGGCCTGTCTCACACTGACGGGTTGATTAACCTCACATGTTACACACTGCAGTTTCTTCCTGCAGAACAGCCAGCACTTGGATTGCAATTAATGCCATTACAAAGAAAAAAAAGATATAGAAAAGGTGAGCTTGTCTGAGGGGCTTCCAAGAAACTGCTCACTGCAAGGATGCGGAGACATCTCTGCCTGCTGCCCTGTGTGCAGGCCAGCCTCTTCAGCTTCCCTGCTAAGTTTCTTGGTCAAAGGTAGATGACTTAACCTCTCTCTCTTAATCTGTGAATTTATTCAAAGAGGTTCAATTTGCTCTGACAAAAGAGCCTTTGTGTGCTCTGAATCTGCAGGGTTCAGCAGAAGTTGGCACACGGTGCATCTCGGTGTGCATGGAGCACCCGAACTCCTGAACTTGAACGTTGCAGCAGCGAGTCATAGGATTCCTTCCAGCCACATACACACAGGAACCCGTCTGTAAAGCCTCCCACTTTCTTAGGCAAGGCATGCAGATAAAAAGTGTTTGGTTCCTGATGCTTATCTGGTGGAAGGCCTCAGAGGAAGGAATCTAGGAGTAGAAATCATCAGGAAGAGAGGGGCTGTTGAAGGAAAACCTCTGCCACAAAATTCCAGAGATAAAAATCTACATAAGACCTTAAAAGGGAACAAGATTGTTTCAAGTTTTTGGTAGGGCTAACAAAGCAAAGCTCGCAGCGAAGCCTGCAGACAGGCTGAGGCTCTGTTTCTTTCCCAACAAGCAGCAGCATAAAACTGTTGATGCAGTGGTCAGTTCTGCAGCTGCTCTTCAAACCATGTGGACACGGTTGGTACTGAGAGGAATAATGTCAACTTTGTTCCTGACTCTAAAACAGGCTGTAAAGGAGCAAAGCTCAAACAGAGGAACCAAGGAATGTGTCAGGAAGAAGCCAGAGAGCAGAGGTTGGAGAAACTGAAGAAACCTCAAAACCACTGCCTAGCTGAGAGCCCCTACACAAGAGGCAGACATTAAAGATGGTTGATGCTATTCCTCAAAACCAAACCAGGCCAATTGCATCTCAGTGCTGCTGCTCCCATCAGGCTGGTGAGGTTTTCCTCCAGATCACACACTTTTATCAAGGTTCACACTCTGGACACAAGCCCCCATCACTCCCCTCAGGCTAAGCTGCAGGCTCGCTATTTACCTCAGTGATTTTTGCTTCCATTTTTAACAATGGGGTTTATGAATTTGCCCTGTTCACCGCTGGACACCAGACAACTGTTCACTGTACAGTTCAGCCCCAGACAAGCTCACAGACCACTCACCAATGTGGCCTCCCCTGCCCGTTTTGAGCAACCAGCACACTGACCCCCCAGATGAGGAGTTCACCCAACACCATTAACTTCACCATCTCCCAGCCAAACTTACACTGGTGTAAATGGGACCAGAACCACAAAGCAAGAGGATCTGTGCTGTGGAGCTGATGAATCTGCTCACTACCTTCATCGTGGCACAACTTGAGAAATTTTGTGCCTGATGATACCTTCAGTAATACCACTTAGAATAGGACCATAGAATAGTTAGGGTTGGAAAGGACCTTAAGATCATCCAGCTCCAACCCACCTGCCATAAGCAGGGCCACCCCACACTAAACCATGACACCCAAGGCTTTGTCCAACCTGGCCTTGAACACTGCTAGGGATGGAGCACTCCCAACCTCCCTGGGCAACCCATTCCAGTGCCTCACCACCCTAACTTCCAGATCAGCGGGATGTCCCTCGCCTCTGGGGTGGTGCTTCGGAGTTGTGTCATTGTGAGATAAGGATCTGCCTGTTTGGAGTTACAGCTCTAAACCCCATCTTGGGGGGGGGGGGGGGGGGGGGGGGGGGGGGGGGGGGGGGGGGGGGGGGGGGGGGGGGGGGGGGAGGGAGTATGGGGGCAGGTATTCTTTCATTCAAGTATAGAACGAGCAACTGCAGTTAGCCCAGTCAGCCGCTCTAGCACTCGGCTTTACCGCTCACAGTAATGCTGTGAGCGCCTTCGGACCGCGCCGGGAACCGCGGACAACGCGTCCCGCGGCCAGGAACTCGCACACAGGCAGACGGCAGCGCGGCCGGTCTGCCCTGCCTGCCTGCTGCCCTCACTCCCATCTCAGCAGCGATGGCAGCAGTTAAACCCCTGCACCGGGAGCAGGGCCCGTCGCCCGCACCGGCCCCGGGGTCAGCGGCTGCCGAGCTCCGCCCGTGGGCAGCGTCCCGGGGTCCGGAGAGGCCCCGCCACCGCCCGAGCCCCAACGCCAGCCCCGCGCCCGCCGCACCCATCCAGCGTCCCCGCCGCGCCGGCCCCTACCGTGTCATCCGCGGGGGCCAGGTCCTGGAGCCGCTCCTCATCAGGGGCTGCGCGAAGGTCACCGACGGCCGGGTCGGGGCCGGGAGCGGGGTCGGGAGCGGGGCGGGCGGGCGGCGGGGCGCGGCGTTGCCCTACCCGCAGCGCTCCGAAGTCCAGGGTCTTGCTCTCGAAAGCCCCCTCGACGCTGCAGAAGAGCCCGCCGCGCTTCTGCCGGGGGGCCGCCGGCGCTCCGGGTCGCGCCAGGTACACCGGGAGCTCCTCACCGCCGCGCCGCCCGCCCGCCGCCATGCCCGCCGGAACGGGACGGAACGGGACGGGACGGGTCCGCACGCGCGGGGCAGGACACGGGGGCGCGGAGCTCCGAGGCAGCGCCACCGGCCCCGTTGCGCTGCGGCGAGGTCTGGCGGAGCCCGGGCCCGGCGCGCAAACGCCACGTGCACGGGCGGGACCAGACGTGAGCTGAGAGCAGCCCCGCCCGGGGTCTGGGAGCGGCAGCAGCCGGGGCCCGCCGGCGGCGGCGGCGGCGGCGGGGCGGGGGCGGTGCCGTGGGGCCGCCGCGGTGAGGAGGCTCCAGGCGCGCAGCCGGGACGCGTCTGCAGCCCCTGGGGACAGAGACCCGGCACCGGCAGGGCACGGGAGCGCCCGGCGCTTGGCGCGGTCCGGAGGGTTTGCCCCCGCAGGGCCCTGGTCGTCAGGCGGGTCACAACTGAAGCTTTACCTGTGCGTGTGCACGCGTGCTCCTGCCCTGCAAGCACCAGCGGGCACGGTGCACAGGCAAGCTCCATGGAGTGACCGAGTCAAGGTGCTGCTTTGAGAACGCCGTTGAAGCTTTGCTTCAGAAGTGTAGGAGGCCCAAAGAACAGAGGGACAGGCAGGGCGAGTCTTAAATCCGCTGACGGCCGGGATAACAGCAGCCTGTGAATGCATCACACAGCACCGAAAGTGGAGTTTTGACCAAAAATTCTTTTTCCAAGTGCTCACTTTTTTTTCATACGGAGCAAACATACCTGGGCTCGCATCCTGTCAAGGAGTTTCTCACACCACACGTTTGTGCTACAAGATGTCATCCGTTACAGTTTTCCCCACACTTCTGTGAACACAAAGCAGTGCCATTGTCTCTGCCTGGCCTCTAAGGACCGGTGGTTCTCCCTGATGGAAAAATCCGCACGGAGCCCGACCGGTCATGGAGAACAATGACCCTGTGATTATGGCTAAGAGGGAGTCTGTGGGCACTGGCTGACAGAGCGGGAGGGAGGAAGCGCTTTGGGATCGTTTCCTTCCTTTTGCGCGGTGGGAAGCAGTCTGCTTTTGTAACTGGACCTGTACCAGTGTCATTAACTCTGTCCCTTTTTTCTCCACCTGGGTGGAACAATCTACAGGCCCTTGAATTTTTAACTAATTATTCAGGTCTGAAGGGTTAGAATAGATGATGCATTAAATATAAAGTGTGTATCAGCAAACTTGGATCAGTAGCAGCGTTGTGTAACACAGTGGAGTAAAACACTGAGCAGTGTCTACTCTTACTTTCTCTAGAGCAGCACCAGAGAGGGTTAAATTTGGTTGTTCTCGTGATCTTACATGAACTTTGACAGGCAGCTGCCCTAGCTTCACAGAACTTAGAACCATGGGCTCCTTACCTGGCTCCACCAAGTCCTTGCCTTCCCAAGAGAACACCCTGGCATGAATGAATTTATCCCCTTTTCACTGCAGGTTGGACCCACTGAGCAGAAGCTGAAACCCCTCTCCATCAGCTTCTGCCCCAGCAAAGGGCTGATTTCAGAATACTTTAGACCATGAGTAGAGCCTCCATCTTCTAGTTGCCAAGTAGTAACACTTGAGGAAGTGAGCCTTTCTTGGGACGAAGAGTGTGCTCCTGAGGCACATGGCTTCGTGCACTGACCACAGCGAAGTCAGAGTGAACCCCTTGTTTTGGTTGGGATCTCTCCATATGGTTGTGTAGTTTTATGGGGGATTAAAATTCCTTGGAACAGGGCCTGGCCTTTGGTTTTACAAATGTGAAAAAGTTTCAGCACTGTACATTAACAGCAATATTTATCCAAATCCTGATTCTAATGTTTATCTTTCCTAGTGCCCTGCTGCATAAATGGCTGCACTGAAATTATCAGCACCAGTAAGGAGCGCATTGGCCTCTCCTAAGTAGTGAAGGCTTTAAAATTTGGCCTTTAATGGAAATTATTCACTGTATAAAAGGCAATTCTTGATTTTATTTCTCAAATTACCATTCGCTTTTAAGATTCTTTTTGTTAAGTGTTGTAAGGCCTCTAGTTCAAGAATAGCGTGAGAATTAAGTTTGGGTTCAGTGAATGTTCACTGCAATAGCCTTGCCCTTGAGCCTAGCAAATGCATTATTTAGATTTCTGTGTATGTACGTCTCAGATCAGATTTGAAGCTTTTAATTATACAGTGACAAAATTCTGCCATCTGTCTGTCCTACAGTCTGTCCCCTGTCATTAAGCACATTTTCGTTTCCTAAATCACATGTTTACGTGCTAGTTGACAAAAATGCTTTCCAGGGAAGCAGTCCTGAGTGGTGCTGGTAAAGCAGATCTCCTCTCATTCGTCAGTGCAAAGTAGGTGAGAGATAGAGATCAGGGAGGGGATCCCATGGAAGAGTGAACCCCAGGACGATGGAGATGCCGGTGTTTGAGCCCATGCGCTCGGGTGCTGCCGCAGGACCTTCTAGAAGCACCATGTCAGCTCTGCAGCATGTTTCCTTGGCTTGAGGAGCACACTCACCTCCTGACCCCAGAATGAGGTGCCTGTGCCTGTCCCTTGTGCTTCAGGAGTCTGAGCTGAGCCTGCCGGATGAGCACTGCTGGTGTGTCCTACAAGACAAGAAAATAGGCTCGTATTCTGATGTAGGGAATAGCATTTATTTTATGGGATATTACATTTTGTAGTGGCGAGCTTCTAATTTATGTCTGATTAGACTGTGTCTTTCTAGTTGAGTAAGAACTTTTTTAGTAAGCAGCACTTAGAAATGGAAATCAGTCATGTTACAAGGTGAGCCACACTAGTTATGAATGGGGGAGTGGTGCAGCCTCCTTGGAAATAGTCTTTAGGCAAATCCCTTTCTGCAAAAGGATTAGTTAATACGGCGGCACATAATCACCCTGTCTGGGGTGGGTGTTTTCTTATTCTGAGTGCTCAGCCCCTGTGCTGGTTTCTTTTGTTGTTCTCAGCATCTGCTGCCAGAGCACCAGCTGGGTTTCCTGTTCCTACCTATGCGGTGGAATCACACACGACAATTGCCTGATCTGCTGAGTACCCAGAGGGAGGCACAACACAGGGATTTTCTCCACGAGGCTGCCCACATGCTAACTGTCATCTTCTAAGTGTTTAAAGGGGAATTGAAATTGCCAACTGAATCATTCAGTTATTGACAGAGAAGTCAAATTCATTTTCCATTTGTCAGGCCTGCAGGCAGCTTCTTAATTGGAAAAAACTCTGCGCTCTCTGTTGGCAAACATCTGTGTGGTTCGCAGATGCTCTGCGCAACATTATTCCGTCTATAATAAAAGCAGAAAAGGATTAAAAACCAGGGAAGCATGTCCTGGATGTGTCCGAGATAGCCTTCCTCTTTCCCAGGCGCTTGGCCACTGCTCTGACTTGTCCAAGGGATGCACTGTCTGCTTTGCAGGCAGAGCTGTGCCTGCAGGTTGACATGCAGCAAAGGAGAAGTGCCAGGTCTAATCTGACCCAAGTGTGCACCATTCCTCTTCCACCGCCATTGCAGATGGGTTGCTGACAAGACCCACATCAGCCAATTGTCTGTTTTCCTTGCTGTAGAGCCAAGATAAGGAGGGTACCGACATTTCTCATAGAAACTAACTTGTAAAAGTCATTTGGACTAAAATGTACCCATCCAAATTTCACTCCTATTTCTACTTAATACTGCTTGCTGTCAAAAGTATCAAAAATAATGATGGTTTCACCTTGCTGTGTTCCATGTGTCTAAGAGTGGAACATTCTTATTTTAATATCCCTGGTGTAATTCCGGATTGAGTGGAAAGTTCCTCAGTGGAGATACGTTTGTGCAAAACTGACACAGGAGAAAGCAGAGTCAGGCTTGCCATGTTCTGTTGGCAAACAGAAGACATCTGACTCCATCAGCCAAGCATAGCAATTATGGCTCTGGGAATCAGTGGGAACAGACAGGAGAGAAATGAATGGGCTCAAGACACTTAAAGAAACTCCCTGATGTTTATACCATGCATTGCTGGACAACAAAAAAAAGGGGGGGAGGGGAACTTCATTGAGTGTAAAGAACAAAAGAAGTAGGTTAGTAAGGACAAGAGTCTTTCAGCAGATCCAGCTCCAGCAAGCCACTCCTCCAGCCTGTCTAATTGTATCAGTAATTGTGTTCGGTCTGTATTACTGTCCCACCAAACTTCCCTTTGAAATCACTGCCAGTTTACCCCACCATTAAGGACTGCTGGGCTATCCCTTCAGCACAGATGTTAAATTAGATAAAAATAGATAAGGTCCATCTATGCTGCTTGCACGTATGTCCAAGGGAAAAGCAAGCATAGCTTATGGCTCCAGTTTTGTGGGGTATCCATGCCAGCTGAAAGGGTGAGACAATAAAAATCTTGCCTCCTAATCTGTGGCAATTTTGGAAGCCTAGAAGGGTAGGGGTTGTCTGGCTTTATGGGATTGCCATGTTGCACAGACACTAAATTAACATCAATGTTTTGTCTTTATAACACATGTTCATACCCACCTTTGCTCCACCTGAAGGGGCTTTTCCTAACTCTGTCTTGGTTCTTTCAGCTGCTTTTACTTCTAAACCAATGGCTTGTGGGTGCCCTGCCATGGGCAGACTGCAGTGAAAGGCAGACTGCACCACAGGCTCATTCCTCTTTAACAAGGAATTGTGCACCACAAAATACCATTGTGCTGAGTGTCACCACTCTATGAATTTTACCAAGAATGAAAACATAAAGACCAAAGAGAGAGGCACCAAGGCACAGATAAACAGCCAGATGATTTCTTGCTGGAGAGACTGGAACCGAGGATCCAAATCACAGCATTTTGATGTGGACCCTTTACAGAGAGGGGTGAGTTATGAATATCAATGGCTGTGAACTTTCAAATCACAGTGAGGTGTGTTATACTGGAGAATTGTGAAAGGCAGTATATTAGTCATTTCCCTAGGAAACCATGGGAATGAGGCATCTGTTCATGATAAATTGTGAATGTCTGAGTTTGAAATCAGTCTGCACCCCAGATGTGCTAATGCCTTCACTGCAATACAGCTTTCACACTTCCCATAAAACATACAGGATTGTAAGAATTTCATACCTATACCCACCAAATGAACCACCCTCAGTCTGTGAAGCTAAAATCCTTTTCCTTATATATGCTCTGTTACTACAGATTTCTCTTAGTAGAAAATGAGTAAGAACGTGGCAGTGTGTGTAACCCTGACACATTTTTTGGCACTCAAATACCAAGATGACAGACATGGACACTTCCCATGCAGGCCTGCAGTGTGCAACATGCCACCACAGGGCTCGAGCAGGAATGCTTTACTGTTGGTTTCCTATGCACCTTCCCTGGACTCTTAGGCTACGCTGTTATCTCCGTTACACTGCTGAAAATCAGGAGCTGCACTCACCGACGCTGTTCCTGCTGGTTTAAGCACAACTGAGACACAGTCTTGTTGGTAACTTGTTCTGCACACTGGCTGAAACCCAGCCACAGCAAGTTACCCAGCTGCCATTAGGTGTTCAGCTTTGAATGAACCTGAGGAGAGGTTAATCAACAGCTAATATTCTTGTTCTGGGAAATAGCCCAGCAGAAGCTGTTGGTAAGGGTTTGTGCCGGTCTTGTTATGCCCTAGCTGAGCTAACGCTGAAGACTTTCTGCTCACTGCCTGCTCTCTCACTGTTCTTGTCTCTTCCCTTCCTCAAGCTTGCACCTTCTGGCACCTGAAGAGTCAGTGCCTGAGGGAAGCTTAAGCTGTCCCAGCCATAAGCAGCATAGTGGGTGCTTGCCAGGAGGCCTGGGGAGAGTCAGGGCCCAAAGAACGAGCCCATTCTCAGGGTTTGCAGAGCTGTTTATGGCCGTTGCTGTAGCAATGGTGAAATGCTGACCAGGGAGCAGCCCACAGTGTCTCTGGAGTTAATAATGTGATTTCATGTAGTACATCAAACAAGAATGCAACAACTCAGCAACTCTGCTTTAGGAGTCCGAAGGAAACCAGATGAGGCTATGCAGTTTTGCTTTACAATATCCAGAGTCTTTCTGCAAGCCACCTAGTTTTATAAGTGTTCATTCTCCAGGAGTCCTCCGAGGATCAGAATCTAGTAAATGTGCATATCTGTGTGACTTTTAGTGCAGATTTTGCTTGAGAGCGCTGGACGCTCTTTACTCATGGAACAAACACTGTCTTATGAGCCAGGGAGATTCACTTATCAGGTCTCAACTTTTAACCCATATTACCAAGGTTCCTGCCAGTAGCTACAACATGCACCCACTTATACTTCACCCATTTATTCAATGGCACACACACCTCAAATACTGTACTCCCTAGGGACCCCAATCTCATGCCTGCTGGCTTTCACTACAGCAGATCAGTTACCCATTTCATAGAGCCAGGCAAATGCTCTAATATATTTATTTTAATATTTAAATACTTATCCTGCTTCATGATTGCTTTTACTAAACCATGGGGTTTTTTTTCTTTTCTGAAGTATTAAGGAGAATGCATATTAAAAACCAGTGAATTATAAGCCTGAGGAGCCTAAGACTTTCACCTGAAGCATCTTTAGAGTTGATACTTATGTGAATTTTAATCTGTGAGCCATAAAGTATAACAAATAAAGTAAAGCAGTCATAGAAGTAGTGCAAAAATTGAGCTTCCTTTTGGCTTGCTATACATGTTCCCATCCAGATATAAAATACATATGATCTGTGTGACAGGATTTATAATTACTATGCAGGTCCAATTTCAATTTTCCACAAATATTTCATGAGTAAACTCCAAGTCAGGATCATTTGGTGAAGCTATTGAATAACCCAGACAGGGACCTGCGTGCGGAAAAGCCATCCATAGAAAACACGGTGGCACCTGTCAGTTGCGCTGGTCCCATGAATCATTGTCTCGCCTGCACTGCAGGGAGAACAGGCACATCCTGCCGGTGCCGGCGGCTGCTCCGGGTGCCGTCCCTCAGGTGAGAGCCGCGCGGAGGTCAGCAGGAAATGACCATTTTGTGACTCTTCCGGATGAGAGAATCTCTTAACCATGGACCGGGCGGCCCCGACCCCGCGCCTGGCTGCGGTCAGTCACAGCCACCCTCTGCTCCCGATGCCCCGCAGGATTCAGCGCAGGAGCTGCCCGGCCGCTGGGCAGCGCCAGAGCCGAGACACGGCGCGCACGGCAGCCAGCAGCTTCCAGACAGTCCGGAGCTCAGGCTCAGGGCAATAAGGGAGGGTCAGTGTTGGAGGCAGCCGCTTTGCTGGGGGCACCTATTTGATGGCTGCGTCTTGCCAGATCCCAGGGGTTTGTTATTAGTCTCTGCAATTGCCTTACATTTACTGCTGTGGGTAAGGGATGTCCCGGAGGCATGTGTATAGGCAGTGCACCAGAGTGTAAAGTCGAAGGGCTTAAGTTTCCTGCTCCTGCTAGGCTCTCGTAGCTCAAATGCGAGTGATTCTCCTGTGTCTGAGGCAGTTGAGGAATGCGGGCAATGCACAGTGTTGGGGTCCATGCTATGGCTGTTGTTCATTTAGTGATGGCTGTGGAGCTCAGTTAATTTCTGCATTCTACAAGATAGCTTGGTACAGGATAAGGCCAGAAGTACACAAACAGTTATTGTTAATTTGGGTACGATAGGAAGCAGGGAGGATGTTGCATCTCAGTTAGGACTCTGGGCTTAAAGCACTGCTGGGCCTAGCCAAGCGCTCCAATTTCATCTGTGCTGAAGCTGTTTTCTCTCCCAGGCATTATCCCATAGGTAAATCTGGCGATAACAAATGTCACAGGATAGGCTGACAGCGTGGATTAGGCGTGGTTTTAGGGTTAGGGATCTGGAATAAAAGAATCGATGGGCGCATCTGCTTGATTGCTGATTGCTTTAGTTCTTGTGTCCCAGCGTTCATAGATATCAGCTGAGTGCAGTGCTAGAGATAATATCAGAGTCCACTTTTGTGGGATCTGTAGATGTCAGTGTAGCATTTGTTGTATGACTGATTAGGACAGAATCAGGCAGAAAATAGCAGGACTAATGAGCTTTTATTTACTCCAAGGCCAGGAGTCAATAAGATAGGATCATACTGGGATTAATATTATAGTCAATGTCAAGGTTGGCTTTTGGATTTTGTCCCTCCTTTGGCTGATGCTGCCTCTCAGAAATGGTAAGTGTCAGTCTATAATTAGGGAGTCTGTAATCCATAGATTAGTGGCTCCATGCCTTGAAGTCTCCATCTGTTGCACACACTGAAATCATTATATCTCTAGTCTCAGTCCTCCTCCAGGCTTCTAAAATGGTTTCCACAGGATTTTCTTTGTTGTGCAAAACAGCTTGTTCATGGCTGTCACTTGGTGGTCAGGCACCAGAGCAGACATTGCACAATGGCCTCTTGTCAGTGTGGCACAAGCTGTGGGATGCTCCTCTGTCCAAGCAGGACCGGAGCTTTGGAATGTATTTTTCTGCCATGTTCAGACTCAGCCCCCCTCGACACAGAGCAGATGGCACACTGCCAGTTATTAGGGCTTTTACTATGTTTAGAAATCTCTCAAACAATGGAAAACTACCGCCAGCCAAACGGGCTGCAGAGACAACACAGGAACCTTTTAAAATGCAGTCACACTTCTTTTCACACAAGCCATGAGCGCTGGCCATGCCTGCCCCTGACAGATGCACAGCTCAGCCCTGCTCAATGATAAAACACTGGACAAAAAGGGCAGGCCTCACTCAAGGGCTGCCCAAACAACTGCAGCCTGATTCTGGCGAGCATCATACATCATTCCATTCATGCACAGGAAAGGGTAAAATCAGACCTAAGGTATGCTGACACCTGGGCTTACCATTCTGAGTTGTATCAGTTCAGGATGCCAGGTTCATTGCACTGGTTCTTCATTCCTTCAGCAAAGATCTCCAGGTTTACACCAGCAGCAGCCCATACACTACAGCTTTCCTGTGCTCCTCCTGATGTGGGTGCTGTAAGCAGTACCCTGTCTGAAATAAAGCGATCATTTTACTACTGATTTTCAAGAGCAGTGTGGCAGCCACAGTCTCCTCTCCTGGCAGCTGCGTGGTGCACAGCAACAGCCCCATCACCTCTCATCCCATAGAGGGGACATGGCTATGCTCCACTGCCTTACCCAGGAAAGCTCTGCAAAGCCTGATCCAGCCATGCTGCCGCTGCCACGCAACAGCAGGAGCCTGCTCACAGACACCCTGTGGGAAGCAGGGTCTGCAGCATCCACTCCCAGCCTCCATCCCACTGGGGGTTTAGATGAAAAAGCCCAGCGAAGCAGAGCTGCCCTTCTCAGGCAGGTGCGATGCTCATGTGGGGTCTGTGGCACTGAGCTCCTTTTGTGGCCCTCGGACACCACTGACAGGTTTCAGCTGTGAGCTCGAGGGTCCATCTGAAATGCTCATAGGTGAATCAATCATTACCCAGATGCAGATGCCAGGAAGAGGCAGTGATGAGGATCTTTGCCTCAGGGTCAGCACAGTCCACAACCAGGTGAGTGACTGGAGCCCCACGTGTGTGAGCAGTGACACAAGCGCAGCCCGTTCTGTCCCACTGCACCCTGCCCGTTCACCAGCGACACTGTGCACAGGAGGCCTCCAGAAGCAGTGGATAGAACATTTCCACCACAGGCAAACGGCGTCAGCAGTGCCCTGGGGACAACCCAGGACGTTCCTGTCCTAGAGCAGCGGTGGAGCAGCACAGCCGGGACACCCACAGCCAGTCTGCTGCGTGCGCTCCTGTTCCTGCCTGTGTCCCTTGAGCATCATCCACCTCGAGACACCTGCGGGCACCCCAGCTCTGCCCATGACAGCTTCGCTCGCACACCAGATAAACTCACTCCAAGGAGCCTGTAGCGCGCATCTATTTAACATCCGTATCTTTGACTTAAGGCTGAATTAGTGGGGTTTAATATTAAACGCCCCTTCTGTGGTTTCTGGCCAAAGGCAGAGAGGTGCTCGGCTCAAGTCCTCCGCTTCGCTCAGTACCGGAAGGCGGCCGTGCAGGGGAGGGGATGGACGCCTCTGAACGCGTCAACAGCCGCGATCTAAACCCGAGCTCCTCCGCCTGGGACCCGGGCCATGCGGCTGAGGCCTTCAACGGCCGACGGCGGCGGGCGGCGCTGCCCCCTGGCGGCCGGCGGCGACACCGCTCGGAGCCCCGAACAGCCCCCGCCCCGCCCCGCCCCGCCCCTGCAGCGCAAGCTCCGCCCACAACGCGTCCCGGGAGCCCCAGTCCCGGTTTCGTTCCCTCTGCGGCTCCAGGCGAGCGCGGCTCCTTTGGCCCGCCCGGGGTAAAGCCGCGGGGTTCGGCGGTGCCGGGCGGCAGAGCCCGCAGCGCTCCCGGCTGCCGGTAGGGAGCCCCCCTGACGGTTCCCGGTGTTGCGGGCGCGGCAGCGCCTGCCGCTCCCTGCGCCCCTCGCTCTGACCCACGGCGCCAGCTCCTCTCCCGCTGCCCTCTCCCCTCACCGCGCATCCGCTTTCGGGTGTGTCGGTCCAGCCCCGCTGCCGGCGGTACCCGGGCGCCCCGGACAGAGGAGGCGGACAGCGGGAGCTCCGGGAATGTCAAATGGCATTTGGTTTTGTAAAAACGCTGCTGTTTTATTCTTTGTACAAACTAAAACACCAGAGGTCATTGAATCCTATATTAAATACATAAATTAAAAAATAACCATTCGTAAAACTTTACATACAATGAGGATTCTCTTCTACACGTTAATACATATAGTACAGATACATGTCCAGTGTTTATCAAAGGGTCATTCTGCCAAGTCATTTACAATTCTGCTCTGAACAGACACCAACAAAACTGGGGACAAAAAGTACATAAAAAACACCTGGGTGCTGATGGAAGGGAAAGGAAAAACACTTGGAATCGCCAGAAGCTGCCTGGCTGTTCCTGAGCCCTGCCCAAGGGGGCAGGAGAGCCTGGCCTGCCCAGGAAGCTTCCGGAGGGCAGTGGGTGTTTCCTACCAAGATGAGGGCAGGGAGCTGGCAAATGAGGAATACCTACAAAAACGTCTCCATGGTTGTCCCTGCACATCAGTAAGAGAGGATGGAGCCGGGAGCCAGGCTGGTCACAGTGCAAGAAGCCTCCTGTGACCCCCAGTGCCTAAATCCATCTCACTTCACTGGGCTCTCATCTGGAATGCTTAAAGTTGAAACAAGAGTCTTCAAAATCTCCTTAGTCAGTGGAGAAAAAGCAGCAACTCAGATTTTGGTCAAGCTGACTTACGCTACGTGGCTCCTGTGACCGCGTGGATAGCCTGGAATACTCCTGCCACAGGCCAGGATAGATGGATGGGGGTGAAGGAGGAATCTAGGGCTCCATTTGCTGTCCTCAAAAGCTGCAATAAATTGGTTTTCATTTTGTTGGTTGGTTTGGGGAGGGTTGACTGCAGTGCGCCATTTCAGAGAGGATTTTCAATACTTTCAATACAGTGAGCATCAGTAGCATCAGAAAGCCCTGGCCAAACAGCTTCAGGACAGCAAAGGGGTGAGATCTCAGAAAAACAGATCCAAAACCTACTTGCCCATGAGCTGTAAAACTAAACCACGAGGAGTGCACCAGTTGTAGCAGCTAAACAAGTCTAGATCCAGTTCCCCATACCTAGATTGGAAGTACACTTCCAAAAGCTATATCAATGATTTACTATATACAATAGGGAATAAATGCATATGCATGTATATATATGTACATATACATATATATTGTATATAGATACATGTATATATATACACAAAACCATCAAACTCATTTTGATCTAGCTGATAGCAGAAGGTTTGTATTACTCATATCAGCAAGTGTGTTTTAGGCATGGCTTATGTTACGCTGCAAGCAGAGTGGAGCAGCTGCAAGGCTCTCTGGTGGGAACACTCAATCCATTACAAGTCTGCAGACCAAGATAAGCTGTGGACTGGTATTACTCCCAGCCACCTGGAGCCCTTAGAACATAGCACCTGCAGGTACACATGTGCAGAAAAGGAAAGGAAACTAGGCAAAAAAAGACAACTGAAGATGTGCACAGCACAGTTCTGAGGGCCTAACTGATGAAGCCTGCGACAAGATCAGTCAGTGTGTCCAGAACCACGGGATTTCTATCTGCCAGGACCCTTCCCCATGAGTGCCTGAAATTAACTTTTCTAATCCTCCTTTTGTTTTGTTCTTTTTTAACCAAGCAGAGGTGGAAGCTTTTGCTCTGTCACAGAAAACAGGGGCTGCTCCTTCTACAGGAAGTGTTCAATGGTTTAATTGCCGGCCCTCATGCTAGAGCAAAGAACTTCCACAGCCTGTTTCACCTTGCAGGACACTGCAGCCAACTGGACTGCAACAGGGGGAAATAAACAGTGAGAGGTGCTAGAGGAAATAATCAGAGAGGAAACTCCCATTTGTAGCTAATAAGATGTTGTGAAGTTGCTCAGTGATCTAAAGGTGTCCCGTGTGTGGATGAGACTCCCAAAGGGGCTGACTCCAGAGCTTCAGGACTGAACTGCTAGCAGCACTCTTGGAAAGCACATGTAGGTTTGGGACAACTTTAACCACAGATTCTTCTGGGGGAAAGAGTTTGAACAAAGAGCATGCAACATACCTATATTCATTTAACATACCTGCCTAAAAGCCTGTCTTAAAAAAATGAACCAACCAACATACACAGCTGGTGCAGAATTCAGTAAACCCCTTGGCTGCAACAGACAGCTTAAGGAAGATGTGGTCATTCCGTAATTTAAATCAATTTTAAGGAGTGGGAAAAACTCACTTGCTAAATAGCTTCTAATGTTTGATGGAAGGCTTAACGCAATCTCAGGGCATGCAAGAAATGAGGATGGTAAGAGTCTTTGTGGAGAAATGGAGCCCAGCACTGCGATCTAGTTGGGTGAATGGACGTTAATGAATAAAAGCTGTTCTGGCCAAAAAATACCTGCAAGGAGCAGGCACCCCTTGATAATAGAGGAACTTCATCTCTGCTGTGGCTGAGGAACTGCTTCTGACCTGCTGAAGTTGCTGTGGCAAGTAACTTCACTGCTTTGTGCCTCAGTTGCTTCATCTGTAAAAATAAACAAGTAAACAAAGGACAAACTCTTTATAAAAGCACTTTTAAAACTTCTGGCGTGTGCGTAAAGTGTTGGCACACTTGAGGCCTATTTTGAAGGTTTAAGTAATGCGCAGGCTGTATTCTGGCCCTCAGTTTTCTATTTTGTAATACAGACATCCATTTCTCTCAGTGAAAAAAGTAAGGCTCCGTTGCGGAAGACAACTTAATAAGGAGCCTTGCCACAGGAACCCAAAGTCTAAACAAGTACGACTCCATTTCCAGGGCGATGGAAACAGTGGCACAGAGAAGCGCCCTGTTCAGCACTTTCCGTTCAGCACAGCAGTGCTCATGGGGCCTCAGCATGCATGTGTGATGCTCCTGACTGCACAGCATGGACCTGTGAGACCTTGGGGAGACACCAGGAGTGGGATTCAAGCTTTGTGGTTAGGTTGGGCAAAGAGGAGATTGAGAGCAGACCAAGGAGAAGGACTTGGGGGTGGTGGTCGATGAGGAAATGAACATGAGCCAACTGCAGTGTGCGCTTGCAGCCCAGAAAGCAACCGTATCCTGGGCTGCATCCGGAGGAGCATGACCAGCAGGGCCAAGGAGGTGATCCTGCCCCTCTGCTCTGCTCTCGTGAGACCTCACCTGGAGCAGTGTGTGCAGTTCTGGTGTCCTCAACATAAAAAAACATGGAACTGTTGGAACAAATCCAGAGGAGGGCCACAAGGATGATCAGGGACTGGAGCATCTCCCATACAAAGACAGGCTGAG
>NDXB01017098.1:2419-16950 GCA_002631895.1 Agapornis roseicollis
GGGGGTTGTGTTTATTTTTTTTTTTGTTGTTGGTTTTATTTTAACTGCAAATATCACATAGATCACAACTATAGCATATGACAAGCTGTATTCACTGAAAGTGCTAGTCTTTTATTTTGAGGGGTTTGGAAATGTTTCATTGAATCTGGGGAATGATGGGTGGGGGAAAAAAAAAAGTGTTTCCTCTAACTAAACTGTTACTGATTATACAAGTGCAATGTACATATTAAGGGCCTGATCTAAATAGCACTGGGGTCAATTGACTGAAGTGGACTTTGAACCAAACCTCACGAGTGTTCAGCATGTGCTGTAGTGGAGGGTGATGGAGATGAGCACAGCATGCTTTCCACTTTTCAACTGAAATTTCAAAGCAGACTTGGTTTTCTGGCTTGTATTGAAAAACCCTAAAATGGTTGCATAAGGGCTATTTTTAATATGTAATGTGAGAAATATTCAGCTGCAAGCTCCAATTATTAGTAGCATCTCAAGATTGTGACTTTGCAGGTGTAAGAACTAGCATGTCAGCTTCTTTTAGGACAAAAGGGTGTTTCATCAAACTTTCTGCTTTTGTAATCTAAGCCAACTAGATTACATATTTTCCCACACAACGGTGAATCTATTCCTTATTTCAGGCTGCTATGGAAAAACTTGAGGGGAAAGATATGAATAAAATATGCCTAAACATGCAAGTCAATGATCTGTGTGTTAAGCTTATTGGCACATACAGGACAATTTTATTGCATGACCTACTGGTTAAAAACATCAAAACTATAAGTCAAGTCATTTGAAGAACTGCTGTTTAGTGAGTTAGAATGAATAAAGTCTTTATTGAGTACATGCTTCCAGATTCATCACTGGTTCTGTTTCAGTCATACCCTATCCTAGTTTTAACTGCCCTAGGCAGTCTTTTTGAGGCCACTTGACCTGCCAGTCATATTTCAGAAACTACTGATATGGTACTTGCTGATTTAGTTTAGATTCCAAACAGGCCAGCTGTTGGATTACAGACTAATGACCCATCAGATGCTAAAGGCAAAGGCTTTAAAGTGCACTAGTGAATTAAGCCTCAACATTGTCTGAAGGGAAGAATTTATTATGTCATTAAACTTGATTCAATAAGTTTCATTTCTTTAGATGAATTGCACTAAGCAAGAAGTAAGGAATTAACGTGACAGAGATACCATTTTGATTCTATTCAGGTAAAGCACTGATATTCAAGCACAGCATCAAGGGATGCCATTTCATAGAATTTTGGCTGCATTGATAGAAACAATAGGTTGAGAAAACTCTGCATAGCTGGTTAATCAACCATGGACTCCTCAAACTGGGTTTACTTGAATATATGCTTCAGTTGGTAAATACATGGGAAAGTGAGGCTTGCCTGATTTGATGAGACCCTTGGTGAGGTTTCAGGGGCTTTTCATCAAATATCAGAGCCTCAGTGGTGTAAAGATATTAGTAGTAAGTTATAGATGGCACTGGGATTTAATGCAAAACTTAATACAAGCACATAATGTGATGAGTCAAATGGGGATTGCAGCTTGTCTCTCAGAAGACTATTAAAGTGATCTGAGGGAAAAATCCTACATAATGCAAAGATCATTTTAAAACATAAAAAAACCCTAAAATTGGTGTTTTATCTATTTGCATATGTCTCCTATTTGTGTTACAGCCACAGAAGAAGTGTTTATAAATAGTAACAAAGATCCTTCAGGAAAACGTTAGGATTTCTGCCTGTAGCTTTTGTCACTCATCTATTACAGTATCTGATGAAGTTCTTTTGGGTTTAAGATGCTCTTATGTTGTAGAATTTGTCATGTGATCAGACAAGGTGTAAAAGGCTAAAGCAATCAGTGGTTTTACTGAAATTCTTTTATATCAGACAGTAGAATGGTAAAAGTGTATATTTGGGTTTCAATTCATTTAAATTATGCAGTTAGATTATATTTTTAATAAATTATGTACTGTATTACAAATGTTAAGTTGTGCTGAGACACTGTGAACCATATATATTTATATAACAGCAGGGCTGGGATTAGGATTTTTTTTTTATTAAAAGATTTTAATCATTTTAATACAATTCATAATCAAAAGGAGTTTTTAATATTCTGGTCTTAAAATTAAAGTTGACCTAAAGGGCTGATTGTCTCTTCCCTTAATAGAGACTACTCTTTTCTTAAAATGTGATAGCTTTTCTTTGTGAGTTAAAGAAATAGTAAAGGTCACTCTGATTTACATTAATACACACACAGTTCTACTTTTTTTTCTTTTCCTTAACACATTGGAAAGGTGACATTCACTGCTGTGCTAAAACTACTTTCCATTGTGTTCTGAATGATTAAATCCTACAGATAAGTGTGTTTATAAACATCTATACCTACCAATACGTATTTCTCATTAGGCTTCTAATTAAAAAAAATGCGTATTTCAACTGACCAATACAAGATATTATTCTGTTGGATGGGCTTTGGAAGAACTAAAGCTTGGAAATTCATACAGCTCTGGGAGATTCAGTAGAACATCCATAGTGTTTTTCACATTCCCCTCTTGTTAGAACACTCTTCATTGGTGTGATAGTACTAAGTAGGTGGTCCATGAGTTGTCTCAGACCATTATGAAACTCAGATTTGCCTGGCTTATGGTGGTAATTTTTGTTCTTGTGATTTTTTTGTGTGTATGTTTTGAATGAAATGCTGTTAGGAATCAAGCAAAAGGATGTATTTCATTATTATAATATTATTATAATAATAAAGGGTGTACTATTACTATTCCAGGTGCCCTATTCCTAGAACTG
Source organism: Agapornis roseicollis (assembly GCA_002631895.1). NCBI lineage: Eukaryota > Metazoa > Chordata > Aves > Psittaciformes > Psittacidae > Agapornis > Agapornis roseicollis. The sequence goes on from NDXB01017098.1 coordinate 5,214, forward strand.
TTCAAGGCCAGGCTGAATGGAACTTTGAGTAACCTGGTCTAGTGGAAGGTGTCTCTGCCTGTGGCAGAGGGGCTGGAACTGGGTAATCTTTATGGTCCTTCCAACCCAAACCATTCTATGATTCTGTAATTCATATCAGGCCAGTGTACATCAGCACAAAGGCTTCAGTGCTTGAGTGTGTTTCTTGGGACTGCAATGGGTACTTCAACAGTTGAACACTAGCAAGACTTGATTTAGTGTTTGTAAAACAAATTTTGGACTCTCAGAAGCTGCTGTGTAGTAGATTTGTGTGGGGTTAAATTTTTCTACCATCCTTTGTGGTGCAATTTTGTCAAAGGCCCAGACTGAGGTCACCTGAAATTCTCTTTGTGGACAATCTCAGTTGTCTTGCCCTTCACTGAAAAAGTCAGGAAGCTCTGAACTGGCAACATGAAAATAAAACAGATTTTAGTATTATGCTAAAAAGGCAAAATATGCTGTTTAAACATGAAAGAGTCCATATATATCTTCAGTCATCATCTGTGGCATCTTATACCAGTTGCAAGTAGATGTACAACCACCTGCTGCAGTTGGGACCCTGTTTCTCACAATGCTCTTCCCATTCTGCTGCTCCTGGCCCAGGAAGAAAGATCTTGCTGGAGTTTGAATCACAGAGGTATTTCAAATGTATCTCTTTTGGAGGAACATTTCCCTTTTGGCATTGAATCTGGATATAAAAATGAGGACCTGGAGCCAGTGAGATCAAACTCCACTTCTAATGAGTGACTGTATGTAGCCTTTGCACAATCTTTGTCTGTTTTCCCAAACTGTGTAACAGGGATAACATTTGACTAGCCTATGGTGGTGTTAAGTGATGATAACTTCTATAGTAGCATGTTTTATTATCAGTCCCAAGACTGTTCCTTGCTAACATGGGCAATATATACTTGCCTGCTTTATTGTGTGGCTAAGTAAGCTTTGTCAAGTGGCTTCATCTGTGCGGCAGAGATGTGACAAACTAGACCTGGAAGATGGGGTAGTAGAGTATTAGGATATGAGATGGGCAGAAAGAGAGCTTTTCCACTAGCTTTTGATTGCATGTGCACCTTTACTAAGCTTTCCTGTGGAACAGTTGCCATCTCTGACTGCTGAAAAGTGAGACCTCAAAATATTGTCTTTTTCTGTGGGTGGACTAAGAGTCCTTGCTTTTCGAAGACCACCTTAAACTCTTCATTGTTTCTTCAAAGCCTGTCCCATTTCAAACTATATTTGGAAATTTTAACCCAGACTTGAAACTTTTAATAACATTACAAATATTCATTAATATCTCTTCTTTGACTGCTAAACACATGTACTGCAAGAGAAATGAGCTGAAAGGGAAGAAAAAGATGTCTTTATTGATTAGTGCCATCATCATTCTGTAGATCAGACTGTTGTGCTATGCAAATATAGAGTGAAAATATTTCTTCCAGCTAATCGAATTTGACTTCTGTGTGCCAGTTATGATGTTGCTTGTGCTATTTCTTCAGCCTTTTTGGGAGATGCTATCCCCAGAATACTTTCAGGTTTAGAGTACTTTGGAAATGTCAGCTTGCAGGAGAGGATATGGGATTTAAATAGTTATCCCATGTTACAGAAGGCTAAACTGAAACATGAGGAACCACAGCTGGTCAATTTCTATGTGTTTACTATTGTCTGATATCAAAAAAAGGATCTCTTTCTGGAAATTAAACTTGCATTCTGTTTTTGCAAGAGAGAATATGGATTGTCCTGGTCTTATGTTTTATATAGGTTTTCCTCTTTTTCTGTGTGGAATTAATCCAAAGTTGCGTGTATATATAACATTTGCTGTTGTTCACTTAGGGTTTTTTTTCTTTTTTTATTATTTTTTTTTTTAAAGTCTTGAGATACTTAGTTAAAACTTACCTAACTTTACATACCTGGAGTGCCAATTTAAAGGAAAAGAGAGGGGGGGCAACCCATTAGTCTGTCAGGTGGATATTCTTTCCCATCTGTAGTGTATGGGATTATTAGATTTTAGCTATGGGAGGAAAGCTAACAATATGTTTTTCTTTTCTTCTTTTTTTTTTTTTTTTTTTTTTTTTTTTTTATTTTTTTTTTTTTTTTTTCCCCTTTTTTGTGGTTTTTTGTTTTTTTTTTTTTTTTTTTTTTTTTTTTTTTTTGTGTTTTTTTTTTTTTTTTNTTTCCAGTGGATGACTTTTATTTGAAAAAGAGAGTTTCAGTTACCTATTTCATAATGCTTCACTTGGTTCCAGGTATTTCAGGTAGATTAGTACCCTGATGCAGCATGACCGGTGTGAAATCAGTGATGCGATAGTGTTACCTTGGATGCAATAGGTACAAGGTACAAACTTCATATTCCTGTTTTTGTCTTGGATTTTGGTAAATTTTAAACATGCATTGCAGCTCTAGCAAGACTATTACTGTGTTTGCATGAAAAATTAGTGCAAACAAATTACGGAAAAGGGGAGCAGGTCATTATTTTGGAGACTAGGTTGAAATATCAAGGAGTCATGACTGTTCTAAGCATTTTGCTTCTGATTTGTTTTAGTAAAATATCCATTAATCAGATACAAGGGTGGAGTATGATATACATTGTTTATCTACCAGTTGACCTTAAATGTTTTTGCTGTTTCTGTTGCCTTTGCTTCTTGACTTGTGCTCCCCCATGAATGGCAATGAGGAAAGATATTTGTGGCTGACTGCTAGATAATATTACAAGGGCATTATCTTCTTAAATAAAGGAATATCTGGAAGTTTCTAGATATTGCCTCCCACCCACAGGTTGGCTTCGTCTCCATGATATAGTTGTAAGCTTTTGTAAATCTTAAATTCAACAGTATGTTTAGACTTGGGTCTAATATCCACTGAGGAAGTATCACATACTGCCTGATTGTCTTTGTCTTGGAGAATCCTGTCAGATATTAAGGGTGTCTTCTCCTTACAGAGAAAATAAAGAATGAAGAGACTGTCACATTTCTCGATAGATAAACAATTTCATAATTTAGGTTGGTAACGTAAACACTGTAAAATTTGGCCCTCAGAAGGATTTGAGTGACCTTTGTTGTCACATCAAATTGCAAACAGAGCGTTCAAACTTTCTGATCCTGGGCTGGCCATATAACTTTCTGTCCCCTTTTTCTTCCTCTTACTCATTTGGGTAGTGATAGAACACTGGAAATAATTTTTGAAAGTAACACTCATAGAAGGATATTTCCATTTTAAGTTCATGAGATCAAATGCTGGTTTTGATTACAAGAGAGTAAACCTATTGCCCTCCACAGGGTTGTGTTGATGTAATACAACCATAAAAGAGCACAATTTCTTTAGCCTAGAAACAATGAAGACTGAGAGGTCATGACTGCTTTGGGTGGGAAGAAGAGGGTGAGAAAGGGAGGGGTCGGAGGAGGGACGGATGCAAAACCCAAGAAGGACTGAGTGTTCTCAGTTAAATGACACTATTGGCACTAGAAAAAAACAAATATTAAGGAGCCATAAATAAGGCCCTAGATTAAGAGACCTGAAATTATACAAGGAGTGAAGTTCTGTAAAAAAGATTCCAGTGGAAATTATGGGATTAAAACCTGAAGCTAAATAGTTTATGAAGAGCATTATATGATGAGCTTTCTTGGGATAAGTGACAGGGCTCTGTAACCCAGAACTGAAAGATTTCGTATGTTTCTATAAGCAAAATTTGGCCTATCTTGTCTATAATGCTTCCACTTCAAAAGGTATATGAGCCCTTTTTGCTGAGTATGACTAAGGATGTCCAATCTACATTTCCAAAATAAGATGATGAATTTGCTTACTTTAAAGTGTGTCACCTTCCTTTAGTATGGGTATAATGTGGGGTATTTGATGAACTGAAACAATTTGAGCCCTGCTTGCCTCTCTTAGGAGGCAGATATCTTATCCTGTGTATCCCCCTTTGGCAGCATTGCCAAACTCTGGATGCAACCAGGAAGCCATGTCTCCCTGTTGTGGGGTGGCAGTGACCCTCTGATTCCTGCTGCTTGCCCCATGATGGTGTGGTTCTTATGCATGCAGCTGGGGCACTGTGTCCACATACATGCCCTGCTGGGGGTCTGGGGATAAATTACAGACAGTTTCAACTTTAAATTTCCTTGCTCTCCTGGGGGTGAAATATAATCCTTGCCCTCGCTCTAACACATCCTTTGTGGTTTAATTTAAATGGTGATTTTTACAGTGACATGTGATGTTCATCTGCTAACCTTTTACCCAATATGTTCAATTTAAAGAAGAGTCAAATATCTGAATGTGCCTCTATAGATATAGAAGTGTGCTATAAGGTAGTTTACCTACTTAGGTTGGTATGTAAGAGCCTGTAAACAAATTTATAAATTTGTCATGATGATTACAGTGTTGGCAAACACAATGGTTGATCATGTTATAAATGTTTATCAACACCCGAGCTCACCCACCTGCTAAGAGGTGCTACGCTTTAATGAAATTGTTTGAATATCAAGGCTGGTTGCTAAGATACAATGTTCTTGTTACCAGGGATGTGATGCTTACAGATTTCTGTTATCAAATAATGATTAGAGATGTGCTAACCTCAAGGTGCTTGGTGCAGTGAAAGGCTTACTGAGCCACAAATTAGTAAACTGTCTGCCTGAGCAGACACTTACAGAAGGAGCACATGTGCATCAAACTTACTGAGCTGACATTTTTAAAGAAGACAAGGTCTGGCAGTGTAAATGTTCCTATATATGATGAAAGACTGTCATAGGAAATGTTTACATGAGCTGTTGCCTAGCACAATGTCTTCATGCCATTTTCCCCCCAACTTAGAACTGTGTTGAAATTTCCAAGTAAAATAAGTGCTTTCTCCTTGCTTACTGAAATGTCTTCCAGAACTCACCTCTTGAAGTTACACTGTGGTTTGCAAATGCTAATTTGTTTCTATCGGCCACACAAAGAAGGAAACAAAGATGTGCAACGAAATGGCCTGCATGTGAGTCTGGTGAGCAAAAGATTGCATTTCTGGATACTGTAATGGTTGTGGGGTCAAAAGTTTTATACATGTTAAAAAAGCGACTAGATGGTAAAGACAAACATCAAATATTAATACTGTTTCCTTTTTAATGCAGGTGCTTTGATTTGTTAATGTATTTTGTAATAAGGCTTAAATATTGTACTTCATCTTATTCTTTTTTAATGAGAATTTCAATCTTATTAATCATCAAAGAAAATAATGAATAGCACAATATAGGTGATCAAAAGGAATTTTTTCACAGTGCTAAAGTACTAAGTAATCTTTAAGTGTAATTGTTGATCTCATTATTGAATTAAAGTTCAAGCCATATTTACACTACCTACAGTATCATGAATTTGAGTTTAAAGCCAGTTCAGCTGAAATAATCTAAATTGTAAGCAGGGTAGTAAAAATTGTAAGTCTGTGGGAGTCCATATTTTTACATCATGTGTAATTATTTGTCTCGGTGTAAAGGGATGTTATTTTCTGGTGTTGTAAGTGTCCTTTTGTAGCTAGTTCACAAGATACTCCTATTACTATAACTACAAATCTGTCAGCAATTAAATTCAACTCACTGCAATTCTACTAGATAGGTAGACAACCTTAAAATTACAGAGCTGAAAAAAGAAATCAGCAATAGTTTGCTATGGTTATAATTTATGATATTAAGCTTACCCCTTGGATGTAAAATTCATATTTTATGAAATGATACAAGACTACATCCTACAACAGGCTCTTAACATAACCCATGCACTACCTACGCTGTGTGGGATGTTCAGACAAATAGTCGTCTTCAGCAGATGCCTTTGTCATAATGAGTGTGATAGTTTAATATTTATGGAAGAACTGATGATTTTTCAATGCCTGCTTTAAAACCTCAAGAATAATTTTGCCAGCTCTAAAGACTACATGTAGATGAAGTGCTGTGCAGAGTGGATGGCTTACACAGGTCTTTGTGCTGTTTCCAAATGATGGGAACATGGCTATTGCAGGAGATAACCTACACTTAGGTTATCTCTTCTTCTGCATGCCCTGTTTTATGCAGGGAGCAACAGAAGAGCTGGTAAAAGAGGCTGATCATCCTCAGCTAGGTAGAGTTGATGAAGTGATGCAGAATTACCAATTTCTATTTCTTTAGCTGAGGTGCAAGAACCTGAAATCTAGCCTCAATGGGAATGGATTTGCACCATGGCTTGAGTTCACCTCCTGGGATAGCTGATCCTTTTGCGTGGTCTCCCACCTGTTCCTCTGCCTCACCAAGCTGGTTTTCACTGAGCTTTGGACCTGTATTGAATTTTATGAGCATGCTATAATATTTATGACATTTTTCCTTTTGCTCTAGCTTATGTTAGCTAAAATTAGGAAATATTCTCTAAGTCATAAAACTTCCTTTTTTTCCACCACTAGTATCAGCAAACTAAGACTGTAGCTGTGGCCACCATTGAAGTAGAGGTGTATTGAAATACCTTGAAATACCAGCAAAACACAGGTGCTCACCTGGCCATGTATGACAATATAGACACTTTATCCAGTGCAGCTGTTTGTGAGGTAGGAGGAAAGCTGGGGTTTTGGTGTGTTAGGTTTGTTGTAATGAGTGATTTGCATCACATTAGATTATGTTGGGATATACTGTGTCAGGTGGCATGACCTGATATAACCCAGCTTAATGCAACGCACATGTTTAGATTGTATTACATGTGAAGAAAAATTCCCTGAGAAGCTGTCAGGAGCAGGTGACTTCTGCAAGTGGAAAATATTTGCAGAGTGATATTTTATATGAGTCAAAATTGAAAGGTGTGTAAAACTAGCATGAGTTTAGGAACATTAGCCTCAGTGACTGCTGGAACTGAAACTTTTAAATGCTACTTTTGTCTTTGGAAATACAATTTAGCATCTGATGTTGAGTTGAAAATTTTGCAAAATCTTGTGCTTGTTACAGCTACTCTGAGCTGATGGAGTTGCAATAGTGTAAGAGGGCTGCAAGTGAGGTCCAAATCAACTGGCTGACAGCTAGCAGTAAAGCAGGATGCAAGGAATTCATATGAGCAAGTCTGGATTATTATTTTCCTTTTAAAATCTTCCATGCTTGAACAGTTCCCCTTTTGGAAATCAACTTCATAGGAATGTGGGCCGAAGTGCAAGGTTTACATTTCACTTTGAAATGACTATGTTGAGGTACTCAGCTCTAAATTTGGAGTCTCATATGGATTTATTTTTTTTTTTTTTTATTTTTTAAATTTGGTGTCAGAAATAGGAGCCTAAATTTAGGCTGTGAAGTTCATTTAAGAGTCTAAATGTAAGTGTTCTGTTTCTCAAAAGTGCTGAGCACCCTGCAGCTCCCACAGACTCCATTGAGACTTTGCCTCTGTGTAGGATGCTGCTCCCAAACACACCCCACCTTGGGGGGGGGGGAATTTTGTGTGTGTGTATTGTACGTTTGTACATTGCTTTGAGCATAAAAAGCTTTCAGTGCCTGGGATTCAAAAATTAGAAAATGTCTGTGACCTTAATTGTATACATATGTAGTGGCCTTTTCATGTGTATACGTTATGATATGGTTTGATCACACACTTTGCGGTACTCAATAGGGTAAATGTTTGGAAGGATGATGTGATGGAGGCACGGGTTTCAGCAAGACAGATGTTTCTGTGAAAAGGAGGGAGAAACAGAAAGCCCATGGTTTGAGAAGACAAGCATCAGTGCTCTTAACTCTTTCATGTGGGCTTTTCTGTGGAAAAACTGTGCTCTTTGTGAGTTTAAAACCCAAGCACATTTCCCTTGTGGGACAGTTTTTACCTAGAGCTGTGTGGTATATACTGGGGAGACCCCTGGTTCTGGGGTCTGGAGAAACTTTATCCAGAAACATTTCACCTAAATGCTTTCTGGTACTAAGCATTTCACTTGTTCTTGATTGGGTTTTCTTTTCTCACCTCTTTCCTGTTTGAGCCCTCTCTTAGGTTCTGTCTACTCAGATTTTCCCCCAGCCCCTCTTTTATTTAATTGGCTGACAGCATTGACAGCTTGAATTTGGATTTGCAATGGGTGCCCAGCCCTGCCTTGGAGATGGGGGTAGCATCTCCTGGTGGTAACTTCTTTTAGTCCTGCACCCCTAAACTCAACACAACATTTTTTAGAAGATTAAAAAAGGGGGGAAATTGAACTTTTTCTGATCTACATCTCTACCTGGCTGAAGTAAAATGGGTGATATTGAACAAGAGCTACTCCTGCTTCCACTCAGTCTCAAGTTTCCGCTCTGAATAGTGGCAGGATCTTTGGCAAGAATAAGTGTAGCTGTTATCCTGGGCAAAGCAATGCATTTCCTCTCACAGAAATGCCTCAACTTTTTTGAGCTGAAGTGTCTCCAAAGCATCTGTCTCTAAAACATATACCTAGCATAGAAATGCCAGCTCAAACAGTTAAATTTAGCTAGACAAAAAGTGACTGAAATCAGTGTCTATTAATAAGAGAAGGTTTTGGGCATATGATTATATGCATTGCTGCCAGTGTCAATAATGCCGATACTTATTTTTGTGTTCTTCTGCAGCACAAGTATTATGTACAAAAAGCTGCCTTTAAACAGGATTGTCCTTGTTAAAATGTACTGCTAAGGGTTACTCTTTCCAAGCATAAGGCAGGGCTGTATTTCAGGGAAGTGGGTAGTAGCTGATAAAGCTGACAGTCAAGAGCAGACCACTGTCACTACCCCAAGCATGTTTGCCAGCAGGTTGCAGAGGCAGCAGTTACCTCTTTAGAAGGCTTTAACTTCTTCCCTGCCCAGGGAAGCAGAATGGATGGGAGCAGATGTCAGGAGCCTTGAATTTGGATCTGATAAGGACTTGGATCAAAATATCAAACAAAAATATTTTAGGAAAAGTTTCTGGGAGGAAGTGAGCTATATGGGGAGCATGGCTTGCCAGGCTTTTTAAAAATAAAACGTTCTCACTCTGTTTAGCTCTCCCACAGTTTGAACAACTTGTGGTGATCGAGCCTAGCAGCCCTTGTCAGTCTACAGTACATCATCTCCCTTTGGCTGGCTGGGAACATCTCTCCTGTAAGGGCAAAATAAAGCTGCTCATTTTGCACACATGCTTTTAAAACTATAGGCAAGAAATACCTAAATATAAAACAAGGGCACCTTGGGCTGAATGCTTTCTGACTCAGGCTGTTATCACCCTTTCCCCTTGCAGTCACACATGTGCTTCTCCTGCCTTGTCTTACGCACACCTGTAGCTTGCTGACAGTGTGCTGTTGCATATATGAGCTGCTCAGATTCATAATGGTGTTAAACCTTGCTTGCTTCTGGAGCTTGGGAGCATTTTCCTCTGATTAAATATTTTCAAAAGCAGAAGGGTATCTGCATAGCATGGGCGGAGTCGAGAGATGCTTTCTGGTGTCTTTATAGACCAGGGCATTACCCTTAGTTCTCTGTTCATATAGGTGATGAAAGTTTTTTTTTAGAGGGATCATAGGAACTCTCAATAGCTTCTGTATATTCTACTTGGAGAACTGCATAAGCAAATAACCTTGTAGTGTCTTATGGTTGTGTGACCAGAAAGAAGATTTGTATATCTTTAAAATGATTATTCGTATGGTAGCTAATAATATATAATGTAGAATAGTGTTCTGCACCATGCTTTTTATTGGCACTTCCAATAAATATAATTGACTAAAAATAAACTTGATAGTAACTGTGTCTAAACTGAGAAATGGGCAGCATTTTCTGGTATTATTTGACCTGAGATTGCCTGGCTTTATAGCATGCTTTCCAATGCATAGACTAGGAAAAAGAAGATTAGCAGACCTTCATCAAAATATCATGAGTTATGTTAATCCATGAGGATCTTTACAGTAATTAATAACAAAAGCAAATGACAACTTACTGTCAAAGGTGCTGTAGAAGTTTGTCATTTAACAACCAGAAATGATAAAATTATTCCTACAAGTCACAATGTGTCAGTTTGCAGAAGCAGGCAAAGATTTCTGTTCACAATAGGCTTTTCTGTAATGAATTGTAGTGTAGCTGGTTCTCACCATAAAGAGGTAACCATTAACACTTCACTTGGTGGGCTGAGTGGCCTTCTCAGGGGTGAAGTGTATACTACTTTGAGTTAGGTTCAGGCTGTGGAAACATTGTAGAAAGGCTAATTTATCAAAGTAAAATGTAAAATCTACTTAGATGATGCACTTTCAACCCATTTGTATACCAGTGTTTGAATACTGCATCCCAAATGAAGGTGCAACATGGTTTACTGAGGTAGGTGATTTCACTCTATAAAATCATAACACCCAAACATGGAATAATCTCAGCCAACCAACCCCATAAAATATTTGTAGGGGTATAGTTTATAGAGAACAACTGGGTTGGAATGAGCATATTGCAGAGCATTGTTTTGTATACTAATTATCTACATCAATGGATGTGCAGATTGGCTCAGAGTGCTGTACCTGCTGTATCGAACAACTTGCTTGTAGTCATGGAATATATGCTTCCTGTGGGCACCTGCCTGTTCTGTGCATTGCATCACATTGAGTTATGTCATGTTGTGTCACATCACAGATGAGATGTGACCCAGCATAACCTGACACAGTGTAGTGCCAGCACTGAAGTGGATCAAAACTAAAGAAAGCATAGCAGTTGTATTTGCCAAGGGCAGTAAAACATCGGCAGGCTACCCATGAACCTATAGGTACTCTAATTTTTCTTTTAGCCTGCATATTTGTAGATAGTTTGGCATATCTCTCTGGGATATAAATACAAGAATTTCTCTCCTTGTGTTTGTTTATGATACTTGTCATTTGGGAAACAATAATCTTCCTACTTTTTAATCTAAATTGAGCCATGGTGAGTACACCAATAAAACACATCACAACAAACAAAGGAAATTCTCCCGTATTAATAATATACTCTTTAAGATTTATCAGTCTCTCCCTCTTTCTTCCCCTTGTGTGATGCAGTCTAAAACAACTGCTGCATTTATAGATGTCTGACAAAACTTTAATAGAAGAACCCATTACCTTTGAATGTGGAGGAAAGAGGCTATATCAAAACCAGGAGTGTTGAGCCTAAGCTAAATATAATGTGTTAACTGAAAGTATGATAATGTGAGATTTGTAATGCTGGTGGATTTACTTTATTTTACTACAAGCAGGGGGACAGTGAATGTTGTTGTGGGTGAGGTGTCCCAAATTAAGAGCAAGGGAGGTTTCAACTACTGAGCAGACAAATCTAGCGACATCACATCTGGTGGAGGCTGCAATGGACCCATTGTAGAGGATACCTCCATGAAACTGTGAAAAGAGAACTTGCTTCATTGGTTTGGATGACACTAAAGTCTAAGCAACACTTACGCTTTTGCCAAAGATGGGGTTTGTGTTTAATTAAAATTTGCCTTGAACCAAGACCTTAACACAGGGTTTAATAGCAAAATATGGAATAGCTTGGGGAAAGAACTGCTGTCACCTTGCACTTCATGGGGGCTTCTCAGGAGCTACTGGCTGTCAAGCATCTGGCTTGGACTTCTAGGTGGTCTGCTAACCTGGTAGTTAGTGCCTGCATGGCCATCTTGTAGAATCATAGAATAGTTAGGGTTGGAAAGGACCTTAAGATCATCTAGTTCCAACCCCCCTGCCATAAGCAGGGACACCTCACACTAAACCATGACACCCAAGGCTTCATCCAATCTGGCCTTGAACACTGCCAGGGATGGAGCACTGACAACATCCCTGGCCAACCCATTCCAG